>QANX01004144.1:2999-22782 GCA_003254975.1 Ochetophila trinervis
TGCAACAGTCTTCCATTCTAATGTATGCATGAATTGATATCAAATTCTAATGTCTAATAAATTAATATCTTCAGGCTATATATTTAATTGTATTATTATAATTATAAATAATAGACCATGTACGAAAAGTTATGGGAATGAGTTGATATAAAAAATTTTGTGAAAATTTATGGCGGGACAACTTCCCACCAACCCAAAATTTATGGCAACCTCTCTCCCCACTTCCCCCCCATCTAACCGGCCCCAATTCCTTTTCCTCTCTACCTATCTCCCCGCCGGAGTCAAAGACAACCATATATTTCAAAAAAACAAGCCGCCACCGCCGCCACTGCCGCCACTGTCTTCCTCTCAAACTCTCTCCCCGCAGGACTGTTGGGCTCCATTACCGCCGCCGCCACTGCTAGACTGTCTTCCTCTCAAACTCTCTCCCCACCGGACTGTTGGGCTCCATTGCCGCCGCCGCCACTGCTGGACTGTCTTCCTCTCAAACTGTCTCCTCGCCGGACTGTTGGGCTCCATTACCGCCGCCGCCTCCCTCAAACGAGTATGCAAATCCTATATTAATTAGTTGACCAAATTGTTGTTGATATCTTTGCTAAAAGATGGATATATTTCAATTATGTTAGAAAAAATTAAATTGTATTTTAATATAACTCTTTGTATGTTTATTGAATGTATATAAAGGGATGTTGTATACGGTTTTGAGTGTTTGAGTTTTTATGATATAATTGATTGGAATAAATTAAATAAATCCTATCAGTTTTGTTGTCATACTATGATAAATCCCATGAGTTTTGTTAGTATACATTTATGGATACAAATGTACACGGTTTGTTGATATATAGGTGAACATGAAAATTTGGATAAAAGTATATACGATTTAACAGTTTTAATTTAATTTATTGATATGTAGGTTAACATTTATTCCATTTTTAAATATATGCCGGACTGTATGTATACATTAGGAGACGCATTGTTGACAACATTGACGGATTTAGTGGTATGTATGTGCAGTTCCAAGATAGTGCTTGGACCCAGCAATATGTTGACCATTTTAGAGCCGAATGGACAGCTGCTCTACTCCTACTCATATAGTAGTAAGTTATATATATATATATATAGTACGTAGTTCCACTTGTATATACATACTTTTATATTACAAAACAATGTCACATTTAATTATAATACTTATGGAAATATTTAACTGCTTGTAATTCTGTTCTTCGCATTGTTTGAAAATATTTCCTTTTTCTTATATAATTTGTTATATCACTAGCTAGCTTGCCTATTGATTCTCATTTTTACTAAATTTAAGTCCATCATTCTATTGCCTATAATACATAATTAAATTTAAATTTGTTTAACTTTAATTATTTATATTTATACATTTAAATTTCTTTTATAAAATATTCAAATAAGATTTAAAAAATCGTTTAATTAGTCAGTAAAAATAAATTTGAATTATCCGGCGCCGTCTTAAATAGGGATTTGCTGCGGTTTTAAAACAAATTAGTGACGAATTGCGTCGCCAAAAAATTGTACGCATAATTTTTGCGAAAAATAGACAATTGCTGTCGCCATTCATGGTAAATATCGACACAAATGGAAACGGCGACGCATGCGTCGCACATACGAGTGAAAAAATACAGTGAGAAAACGCGACGCGCGCGTCTCTAATTATAAGAGAAAAGGCGACGCGCGCGTCTCCGATTCTAGGAGAAAAGGCGACGCGTGCGTCTCCGATTCTAGGAGAAAAGGCGACGCGTGCGTCTCCGATTCTAGGAGAAAAAGGTGACGCGTGCGTCTCCGATTCTAGGAGAAAGGCGACGCATGCGTCTTCGATTCTAGGAGAAAAGTGCGCATATACAATGAGAAACGGAGACGCAAGCGTCGCCTATTTGATGAAGATACTGCGACACTTGCGTCGCGAATGTATTTTTACAGCGACGCAATTTAGACGTCGCGAATGTTTTTTACTTTCGGCGACTCCCCTTTCCGCGACACATGAATTTACGTCGCCGTTTAGAACTAGCGACGCTAGTTTTGCGTCGCCTATTAAGGTTTTTGGCGTAGTGTAAATATATTTTTGCAATTTTTCATCAAAATTTTATATCAATTGCTTCATAATCTGGTCAACATTTTTATAATTTTCATAGAAAATTCCGTGAAATTTTTTGAAAATTTCATGGAAATTTCTTTGGAAATATCCATTAATTTTTTATAAAATTTTAAAAATATTATAAATTTTTATATTTTTTTATTCAAATTATAATTATTTGTTGATGATATATTTCCACTAATGTTGTATTATTAGACTATTTGAAATTTGAAAGCAATGATAAAAAAATTGAAAAAATGTAAAATAATGATATGCAATATTAGATTCACAAACTCAACCATGCATGCATATTTTCAAATAGTAACTTATAGATACACTTTCAAACTCAACCATCAAGGGTTCGTAGCTGTGCATAGAGTCAACCATCATATTTATATTATGACTATCAGCAAAAACAATCACATGTAATATTAGATCCATATAGTTGACATATTAAAAATTACATATAAAATTATCAAAGATTACATATAGTTGACATATAGTTGACATATAAAAATTACATATATGTATTTTAATCAATATTTTTCTCAATGCAACGCTGAAAATGAGAATGAAAAAGAAAGTGAAAATTTTCAATCGCCAAAAAATTATATGTTGTCCCATCGATATTTTTATCAAAATCGATTTTTAAGGGACGTATCTACCATAACATGTACATGCAAGCCCACCATAACAAAATTGGTGAATTAAAGGTGGCTCTTGTCTACTAATGAGGACAAGATTGGGAAAGCAACTTTGCAAAAGACTAAAGACTTGTATATTATTGGTTCTTTTGAGAATTGACTAGAGGAATGACTACTTTGCTACTTAACTCTGTTCTGGATGATAATGTATGTTTTTTGTGGTTCATGACGATGTATGTTTTTGTGGTTATGAGAACATAATGAAGTAATTAATTTGTTTCTTATCCAAAAGAAAAATGTGTGTTTATATATATATATATATTCATCAAACATATATGCCAATCCATATTCAAGTTAGCTAATTTAAGATTGTCTAATTAGCTATCACCAAATCCTGAACATAATTTCTTTAGACGATACACATAATGAAGGTCTCTAAAGTAGCTAATTTGCTACGACAATTACATACATATATATATATATATATTTTCAGTAGAATATTCATTTGTTTAATTAGTAAAAATGAAACGGTATTGTACAAAATATATTTATTATTTCGGTGACATGATATATATATAGTTTACACATTTTTTTCCCCTTTTTTTCTATATTTTCAAAAAAGAATAAAAGATTTGGGTATGCGATTCTGTTTTCCATTATATATTAAAAACTAATGCTGGTGAAAGGCATTTGATAATGGTATATAATGCGTGTTTCAGGAACCATCGCTCTTAGTTATCATGGAGTTGTCATTCATCAAAAAAGAAGAAGTTATTATGGAGTTGTCATCTGACTATCACTATGACGTGTTATTTAGTAATTATAATTATTTGTTGATGGCATATTTCGACTTGTACTATTAAGGTATTTAAAATTTAAAACCAATAATAAAATAATTAAAAAAAATATAAACCAATGACATGCAATATTAATTCTCAAACTCAACAATGCATATATATTTTCAAGTAGTAACTCATAGATAATTTTCAAATTCAATCATCAAGAAATAATATTTATGTATAGAGTCAACCAACATCATATCCATATAATAACTATCAACAAAGATAATCACATGCAATATTAGATCCATATAGTTGACATATTAACAATTACATACAAAATTATCAAAGAGATGTGCATTTTGATCATTATTTTTCTCAATACAATGTTGAAAATGAAAATGAAGAAGAGAGTCTAAATTTTCAATCACCAAGAAAATATATGTGATTTTGAGTTATATTTAAATAATTATATACTTGTATTATTTTTTCAATTAATGAATAATTCATTACTTAATAATAATATTTTTGTTACTGTCAACCAGTAGTAAAAGTCTTTTGATTATGAAAAATATAATTTTCACTCAATATTTTTTCAATTTTTATTGTTAAATTGATAAATTATTCAATAAATAAATAAATCATAAAATTTCATTAAAATTTTTACATATTTTTCTTAAAATTTTTATTATTATTTTTTATATTTTTATCAATATCGATATTTTAGTTACATTCACGTATATCCTTTTGAGATTGGCTAGATGAAGGACTCCTTTGCTACTTAACTCTATTCTGGATAACGATGTATGTTCTTGTGGTTCTCAGTGCGTAATGAAGTAATTAATTTGTTTCTTATTCAAAAGAAAAATCTGTGTATTATATATTCATCAAAAACATATGCCAGTCCATATTCAAGTTAGCTAATTTAAGATTGATTAATTAGGTACCACCGAATCCCGAACATAATTTCTGTAGACGACGATAAATTAATGCATATAATGAAAGTCTTTAAAGTAGCTAATTTGCTACAACAATTATACATATATATATATATATATTCAGTAGAATATTCATTTGTTTAGTAAAACTGAAACAGTACTGTACTAGATTTACTTATTATTTCGGTGACATGATACATATGCAGTTCACACATCTTTTTTTTCCTTTTTTTTTCTTTATTTTCAAAAAAGAAAAAAAGATTTGGGTATGTGATTCTGTTTTCCATTATATATTAAAACTAATGCCGGAGAAAGGCATTCGATAATGGTATATATGCATGTTTCAAGAACCATCACTATTAGTTATCATGTAGTTGTTATTCATCAAATAAAAAATAAAAAAATTATTATGGCGTTGTCTGACCATCACTATGACGTGTTAGTTAGTAATTGATTTGCAAGCAAGACCCAAGTTCCGTCCATTAAGTAATCTTAATTAGGAAAACAAAACAAATTGAAAAGTCAAAAAGTAATTTGGAAAATAAATGGAAACCAGATTTCTTTGTTTCTTAACTTTATTAATTACATGCATGGACATAGAAGTTATGAAACTGATTACAAAGACTTGCATTCTTATAAATACCCATATATTTTCAGCATCAGAGTATTCCTACGTCCAAACTAAAAGCAGCATTATTTCCCACCTATAATATTTGTGAATATTGATGATGGGTTGGTTTTCATGGCTTTATTATATGCTCCTCTTCCTTTTTATGATCTCTTCCTCTGTCTCTTCTTCATCCATATCTCCATCCTTTCCATCTCCACTGTGTCACATCGATGACAGCAATGCTTTGCTCCAATTCAAGAACTCATTTTCCATTGATTATTCATATGCTTACTTTTGTGATAGTTATTATAATATTCATCACCCAAAGACAAGGTCTTGGAAGAGCGGCACAGATTGCTGTGCGTGGAGCGGAGTCACCTGCAATAACATAACAGGTCACGTGATCGGCCTCGATCTTACTTGCGGCATGCTTCGCGGAACTATTCATTCCAACAGCAGCCTTTTCCTCCTTCGCCATCTCCAGAGTCTAATCCTCTCATATAATGATTTTAGAGGCTCCACAATTCCATCTGAATTGGGTAAGTTGGTTGATTTGCGGCAACTTGATCTTTTTAATGCTAACTTTTCAGGAGATGTACCGGTAGAAATATCCTACCTATCTAAGCTGCAAACACTTAGAGTTATTAATCCAGATCTTCAATTGAGACTAAACACATCTACCTTTAAAAGAATGGCCACGAACCTAACCAACCTCCAAAGGCTCACTCTGTATTATGTTGATATGACTCGTGTTGAACCTGATTCATTGATGAATTTGTCGTCTTCTTTGAAATCTCTTCATCTTTATTTTAATGGGTTGCGAGGGAATTCACCCAGTTCCATTTTCCACCTACCAAAACTCGAAAACCTTTCCTTAGTAGACAATGAGAATCTTATAGGTTCTCTCCCTAAATATAATTGGAGCTGTTCCCTCAGGCTATTGGATCTTTCTTATACAAAATTCTCAATAGACATACCTGATTTAACTAGAAATATGAAGTCATTGGATACACTGTTCCTCAGAAACTGCACTTTCATAGGATCATTTCATGTTTTGTTTGGCAACCTTTCACAACTTGCTTACTTAGACCTCTCCGATAATAATATTACTGGCCAGATCCCATGGTCGTCCTTTAACCTTCAGCGACTCATTCGTTTAGGTCTTTCAGGTAATAACTTTATAGGCGAGCTTCCTAAATTTGTTAGTTATAATTCCACCCAAATTTCTTTCTCACCCAATTTTTCTTCCAGAAATGAATTACCCAATCCTGTTCCGTGGCATATAGAACAGCTTGACTTATCTCACAACTTGCTAAATGGAACGCTGCCAAACTGGTTGTATTCTCTTCCATCTTTGCAGTATTTAGACCTTCGCAGAAACGAATTCACTGGTCACATCCAGGAATTCCAAACAACTTCTTTGAGAGGCCTTTATTTAAGTAATAACAAACTAAATGGGTCCATTCCAATATCAATCTTTCAACAAGTGAATCTCGCTGGGTTAGATCTTTCATCCAATTCATTGAGTGGTTTTGTACCTATCAATGATCTTTCACTAAATTATAGTCATCCCTTCAGTCCTATCCACTCTAACCACTCCTTGGCCAATCTTACAATTTTGCCTCTTTTACAATATATGGATCTTTCTCACAACCATCTGACACATATAGCTGACCGGATTCCATGGACAAAGTTGCAAGTTCTTGATGTTAGCTCCAACCTCCTTCAAGGACATCTTCCAATTCCACCACCTTCCATTGAAGTCTTTTTGGCATCGCACAATCAACTGAATGGTGAGGTACCTTCACTGATTTGCAACCTTAGTTCCCTTCAAGTTCTTGATTTGGCTAATAATAGTTTGAGTGGGAAACTTCCTCCATGCATTGGAAACTTAAGTGGCAATCTGTCAGTTTTGGATCTACGCACGAATAAGTTTCATGGAAACATTCCTACAACAATGTTTGCAAAGAAGAACACATTAAGGACTCTGAACTTGAATGGAAACGATTTGGAAGGTTTGTTGCCACCATCTTTGCTCAACTGCAAGAAGCTGGAAGTTTTGGACATTGGAAACAACAGGATAAATGGTACCTTCCCCCACTGGTTGGAGTCTCTTCCAGTGCTGCACGTTCTTGTTTTGAGATCCAACAGATTTTATGGTTCCATACCTAATCCGACGGTTCGATTTCCTTTTACCAAGTTGCGGATATTGGACCTCTCCAACAATGAGTTCGTTGGTAAATTGCCAGGCAAACATTTTGAAAGTTTGACGGCAATGATGGAAACGAATACCAGCAAATTGGAATATATGGGAGAAGGCGATTACCAGGATTCTGTATCTGTGGAACTGAAAGGCATTTTATTGGAACTAGTGAAAATTCAAACTATTTTCACTACCATTGATCTGTCAAAAAATCATTTTGAGGGACAAATTCCGGAATTGCTTGGCAACTTGAAATGGCTAAAAGGGCTCAACTTATCTCATAATAAGTTGATGGGTTCGATTCCTCCATCGTTGGGAAACTTAAGTGGTCTCGAATGGTTAGACCTCTCCTCGAATGTGCTTGCTGGTGGGATTCCTCAGCAGCTGAACGATATAGCATCTCTTGCAGTGTTGAACCTTTCTCAAAATAGATTGGTGGGACCCATTCCACATGGAAAGCAATTTGATACATTCGAGAATGCATCGTACATTCCAAACTCGGGGCTATGTGGATTGCCATTGACCAAAACATGCAGCAGTAGTACTGATGAGGCACACCAAGAAGGCGATGATGACTATGAGGAAGCGGATACCTTTGACCTGTGGAAGATCATAGTGATGGGGTACGGATCTGGAATTGTAATTGGAATATCAATGGGATATATAGTGCTTTCAGATAGAAGAATTGCTCTGATTATGAGAAAGCTTCGAAGAGAAGGATGGATTCGAAGAATCAGATGTTGGAAAAATTGATGTGCAACATGTCATGTGGAATCTCTCTCTGTCTCTATCTTTTCTTTTTGTCCTNCAATATTCATCACCCAAAGACAAGGTCTTGGAAGAGCGGCACAGATTGCTGTGCGTGGAGCGGAGTCACCTGCAATAACATAACAGGTCACGTGATCGGCCTCGATCTTGGTTGCGGAATGCTTCGCGGAACTATTCATTCCAACAGCAGCCTTTTCCTCCTTCGCCATCTCCAGAGTCTAATCATCTCAGAGAATGATTTTAGAGGCTCCACAATTCCATCTGAATTGGGTAAGTTGGTTGATTTGCGGCAACTTGAACTTTTTGGTGCTAACTTTTCAGGAGATGTACCGGTAGAAATATCCTACCTATCTAAGCTGCAAACACTTCGCGTTGATGATGAATTGAGACTAAACACATCTACCTTTAAAAGAATGGTCACGAACCTAACCAACCTCCAAAACCTCGCTCTGTATTCTGTTGATATGACTCGTGTTGAACCTGTTTCATTGATGAATTTGTCGTCTTCTTTGAAATCTCTTGATCTTTATTTTAATGGGTTGCGAGGGAATTCACCCAGTTCCATTTTCCACCTACCAAAACTCGAATACCTTTCCTTAGAATATAATGAGAATCTTATCGGTTCTCTCCCTAAATATAATTGGAGCAGTTCATTGGAGGTAATGGATCTTTCTAATACAAAATTTTCAATAGACATACCTGATTTAACTAGAAATATGAAGTCATTGGATACACTGTCCCTCAAAAACTGCACTTTCATAGGATCATTTCATGTTTTGTTTGGAAACCTTGCACAGCTTGCTTACTTAGACCTCTCCCATAATAATATTGGTGGTCAGATCCCATGGTCGTCCTCTAACCTTCAGCGACTCATTGATTTAGATCTTTCAGGTAATAACTTTATAGGCGAGCTTCCTAAATTTGTTAGTTATAATTCCACCCAAATTTCTTTCTCACCCAATTTTTCTTCCAGAAATGAATTACCCAATCCTGTTCCGTGGCATATAGAAGAGCTTTACTTATCTGACAACTTGCTAAATGGAACGCTGCCAAACTGGTTGTATTCTCTTCCATCTTTGCAGTATTTAGACCTTCGCAGAAACGAATTCACTGGTCACATCCAGGAATTCCAAACACCTTCTTTGAGATACCTTTATTTAAGAAATAACAAACTAAATGGGTCCATTCCAATATCAATCTTTCAACAAGTGAATCTCACTTACTTAGATCTTTCATCCAATTCATTGAGTGGTTTTGTACCTATCAATGATCTTTCACTAAATTATAAACATCCCTTCAGTCCTATCCACTCTAACCACTCCTTGGCCAATCTTACGATTTTGCCTCATTTATTTTATCTGAATCTTTCTCACAACCATCTGACACATATAGCTGACCGGATTCCATGGAAAAACTTGCAATTTCTTGATGTTAGATCCAACCTCCTTCATGGGCAACTTCCAATTCCACCACCTTCCATTGGAGTCTTTTTGGCATCGCATAATCAACTGAATGGAGAAGTACCTTCACTGATTTGCAACCTTAGTTCCCTTCAAGTTCTTGATTTGGCTAATAATAGTTTGAGTGGGAAACTTCCTCCTTGCATTGGAAACTTAAGTGGCAATCTGTCAGTTTTGGATCTACGCACGAATAAGTTTCATGGAATAATTCCTACAACAATGTTTGCAAAGAAGAACACATTAAGGACTCTGAACTTGAATGGAAACGATTTGGAAGGTTTGTTGCCACCATCTTTGCTCAACTGCAAGAAGCTGGAAGTTTTGGACATTGGAAACAACAGGATAAATGGTACCTTCCCCCACTGGTTGGAGTCTCTTCCAGTGCTGCACGTTCTTGTTTTGAGATCCAACAGATTTTATGGTTCCATACCTAATCCGACGGTTCGATTTCCTTTTACCAAGTTGCGGATATTGGACCTCTCCAACAATGAGTTCGTTGGTAAATTGCCAGGCAAACATTTTGAAAGTTTGACGGCAATGATGGAAACGAATACCAGCAAATTGGAATATATGGGAGAAGGCGATTACCAGGATTCTGTATCTGTGGAACTGAAAGGCATTTTATTGGAACTAGTGAAAATTCAAACTATTTTCACTACCATTGATCTGTCAAAAAATCATTTTGAGGGACAAATTCCGGAATTGCTTGGCAACTTGAAATGGCTAAAAGGGCTCAACTTATCTCATAATAAGTTGATGGGTTCGATTCCTCCATCGTTGGGAAACTTAAGTGGTCTCGAATGGTTAGACCTCTCCTCGAATGTGCTTGCTGGTGGGATTCCTCAGCAACTGACCGATATACCGTCTCTTGCAGTGTTAAACCTTTCTCAAAATAGATTGGTGGGACCCATTCCACATGGAAAGCAATTTGATACATTCGAGAATGCATCGTACATTCCAAACTCGGGGCTATGTGGATTGCCATTGACCAAAACATGCAGCAGTAGTACTGATGAGGCACACCAAGAAGGCGATGATGACTATGAGGAAGCGGATACCTTTGACCTGTGGAAGATCATAGTGATGGGGTACGGATCTGGAATTGTAATTGGAATATCAATGGGATATATAGTGCTTTCAGATAGAAGAATTGCTCTGATTATGAGAAAGCTTCGAAGAGAAGGATGGATTCGAAGAATCAGATGTTGGAAAAATTGATGTGCAACATGTCATGTGGAATCTCTCTCTGTCTCTATCTTTTCTTTTTGTCCTAGAGTTAATATATAATTTAAATCTTATGTACTGTAAGCTAGTAATTTTTACTTTATAGGTTTGATGTGATTTTATCTTTTCTAAAATGTAACTTTTGATTGGATGAACTAACAGGGAAGAGAATTGAGCAGCTGACTGTGGTTCGAAATTTGCTTTGAAGTCTTTAGCTCCTTTATGTTTTAAACTGTATTGTCTGTGGAGGCTTTGCCTCCTTTGTTGAGTCCCATCGATTTTGTATGAGGAGGAGCTTGGTGCCTCCCTTGGTGTGCAATTCCCTTCTTTGTGCGTTTTAATGCAGACTAAATTTACCAACAAAAAAGAAAATAATTGTCTGTGTGCATACTGCATAGCATGTATGCTTGTTTCTTTATAAGTTTGTTCTATCAATCTGTTCCTTTTTCTTTTTTTTTGGCTAAGATATTTCTCTCTTTGTGAAGCTCAACAATATAATACATATGCATAATACAAAATGTGATAAAATCATCGTTGTAATTAATACTTAGCGGTAAGGAAATAAATTTTAGAATTCACAACCAAAAAAATAAATAAATAAACAAATTGGGTTACTATGAAATGAAACCGTATTTAATAACTCTGACTTTAGAAATTAATGAAAAATACTAAAATGTGATGAAATTATGTAAGTTATATATATATATATATATATAAATAAGTAGAATATAGAAAAATAATCAGACTCGTCATTAATAATTTGTTATTAATAATTGGTTATCAGTTAAAAAAAATCTCATAAACTCACTCAATCGGCCATGAAATGAGGTTTTGCACCTACTAAGCCCTGTTTTTTTGTTTACATTTTCATCACATCTCCTTACCTAAAACTTCAAAAGAAAAAACTTCAAATATATTATGATATAATAAAGAGAAATGGAGTGTCATATGTTATGCAGGGTGTATAAAAACGACACTCATGTTTAATGCTTATAAGTTGGAGTCATCTGCCACATCAATAATTGAATTTTTTTTTTCTTTTTCCATTTCAAGTTTATTATTATTTTAATAAATTCAAGGTATTATGGTCTTTGTAATCTCTGGCAGAGAAACTAACCCCAAATACTGTAAGGGGTGTTTCTGCAATGTCAAAAGCCTGAAGGTCTGACCTAAATTAGGATTGAAGGTTAATGGGTGTCAGTGAAATACTCCTTTTAGTTTTCTTTGTCTAGGCAGCATTATTAGTTTATTATGAAGTCCAGCATTCCCGTCTAACATTTAGGTCTTATTATTATTGTTATTATTAGTTGAAGTTAGATGAAAAACCTAACTGCATATCATATACAACATAAACCAATCCTATTCAAGGGAAGGGAAAACTTTGAACGAAAAAAAAAATGAAGGATACCAAAAACATAAACATTAATCAAATGATAATTAAATGTCTCTCTTATTTCTTTCAATTTTGTTTTGTTTCTTTTTCTAGACAGTATTATAAAGTCCAGCATTTAGAGGTTTTTTTTTTTTTTTTTTTAACTTTGTAGTTAGATGGAAAACTTAATTCGTATCTTATAAAACAAAAACCAATCTTATTCAACTACTGTAAAATTTTTGAAGGAAAAATAATGAAAGAAACCAAAAACAAAAACATTAATAATCAAATGATAACTAAAATTCTATTTTGTTTGCTTTCCATTTTGTTTTGTTTTATATTTCCGTTTTCTTTTTCTAGGCAACATTATTAGTTTCTTATGAAGTCCAGCATTGCTGTCAAACTGGGGCAACTTTGAGTGGATTATGGAGTTGTCTGACAATGACTATAACGTGTTATTTGGTTCGTTGGCAAGGATGACCCCATTGAGTCCATAAATTAGTCTTAAGGAAACCATGACTATCAACAGTTGTTGCAGAAATATGGACACCAGATTTCTCGTTTCTCACTTTACATGACTGGACAGAGAAGTCATGCCATGGATTAATACGCAGAGTCTCATTCTTATAAATTTCTTAGTGGTTTACTCGTTGACTTGGAAAAAAAAAATTGTATAATTATTTTCTGCAGAGTCCAAATTCACTTTACAAGGAAATGCAGAAGCCAACACTAGAATTTTGATGAAAATTTCTTAGTGCCCGTTTGATAACCCATTCATTTATGGTTTTTTGTTTTTGTTTTTGAATTTTTTGAAAACCAAAAATGAAAATGCGTTTGATAACCATTTTCATTTATTTTTTTTGAAAAACCAAAAACAAAAATGCGTTTGATAACCATTTTCATTTTTTAAATAACAAAAACAATTTTCACTTTTCTTTAACAAACCAAAAACGTTAAAAAGTCATTTTCATTTTCAGTTTTTCATTTTTTTTGTCCTTTACAATGTCAAAATACAAGACAACTCGAACAATGTTTGAAACTGAGACCGCCAATACTGGCACCGTCCATATGGGGCCAAGACTACCCCAGTTGGGACCGCCCGGTCGGGCAGGAAGCCGAGACAACACGATTGGGGCCGGAACCCGGGACTGCCCGATAGGGGCTTGAACCCGGGACCTCTCGGTTGAGCTGGAACTCGGGATCGCCCGGTCGAGGCCGGAACCCGGGACCGCCCGGTCTGGGCCAGAACCTGGGACCGCCCGGTCTGGGCCAGAACCCAGGACCGCCATGTCCGGCCAAAACCCGGGACCGCCCGGTCCGGCCAGAACCCGGGACTGCCTGGGTCGAGGCAGGAACCCATGACCGCCCGGTCCGGTCAAAACCCGGGTCGAGCTAGAACCCGGGACCGCCCGGTCTGGGCCAGAATCCGGGACCGCTCGGTCTGGGCCAGAACCGGGGACCGCCCGGTCCGGCCAGAACCCGGGACTGCCCGGTCGGGTCAAAACCCGGGTCGGGCTAGAACCCAGGTCCGCCCGGTCGGGGCCGAAACCAGGAATCCCTGGTTGGGGCCAAAACCGGGAATGCCATGTAAAGCCAGAAACCTGGGTTGGACTAGAACCTGGGACCGCCCGTTCGGGGCCGGAACCCGCGACAGCCTAGTCGGGCCAGAACTCGGGACTGCCCGGTCGGGATGGAACCCGAGTCCTCCCAGGTCGGGCTGGAACCCGGGGCTAGAACCCAGGTTCGCCCGGTCGAGGCCGAAACCCGGGGCACCCCGGTCGGGCTGGAACCCAGGACTTCTCGGTTGGGGCCGAAACCCGGGAGTGACCGAGCCGGGATGGAAATCGGACCAAAACCTGTTTAAATTTATTTATAAAGTTTTAAAAAAAATACAAAAAATTAATAAAAAAAATAATGGTTACCAAAATAATTATTTTTAAAAAAAAAAATCAAAAAATAGTTGTTGTTTTTTATTTTTTTCCTTTTAACAAAAACATAAACTAAAAACCACAAACCAAAAATTATAAACCATAAACAAAAACTATAAACTATAAACCATAAATCATAAATAAAAACTAAAAATGAAAACTGAATGGGTTAACAAACGGACTCTTAGTGGTTTACTCATTGACTTGGAAAAAAAAAATTAAATTATTGCCTCGACAGTCAATAGTGCTGCCATAGCATCTGTCCACACCATGCAAGACTTAAAAGTCAGTTGACTGGACTAACCCTGGTGAACCTTCAGTGCTTATAAATCCAAAAACAAAATTTTCTAACCAACCAAACATATTAAAATTGCTGCTTGTTCTACTTAAGATTGTGATTTACAATCCAAAAAACAGGAATTACTTCATAAAAATAATATGTTAATTTGATCATGCGATCACATCCACCAAAAAACATTAATAATCAAATGATAACTAAAAGTCTATTTTTTTTTCTTTCCATTTTGTTTTTTTTTTATTTTTCTGTTTCATTAGATTTTGGACCACCCAATACATTAATAATAAAAAATAACATTTTTTTTTCTTTCACCTTCTTCTGCTGTAATGCTGCTTCTGCAGCTCGTCTTTCTTACTCCTCTTTCCGACGTTTCTCATCTTCAGCAGCCCTGGCTGCTTCTTCCTCCTGTAGCTTCTTTGCAAGATATTTGGCCTCCTTTTTCCTCTGTCTCTCAGCTTTCTCCTCTTCTTTTCTTCTAAGTATCCTTGGGTCTCTTTTATAAGCATTGTCCACAAGCGAACGAATCCTTACATATTCTTCCTTCCTAGCCTTTTCTGACAGTTTTGCATTCTGTCTCTCCATCCACCTCTTATGATCACGAGACTCAGCTTGCTCAAGATCAAATTCATCAGCATGTGGAAACTCTCTCCAGCTTTTAAAACTATACCAAAAGTTATAAAAATTATCTACTTCACTCAATGAGGTTTTGTCATCGCCTAATGACGGAACTGGCTGGCTAACTGACCAGCGTCCATTCCTCATAAAAGCCGAACCAAACACCTTGAAAAAGTCTTGTGGGGCACAGTCTATTGGAACCTCGTCATCAAACTCATCGGTAGAGTCATAAAGTCTTCTCTTCACAGGATCATAAAGTCTATTGGAACCTTGATGCTAATATGGCTACACAAGTGTGCAATAAAAATAACTTGAATTATTATTCTTTTCTCTGCTTGGTTGGCTGCAGACGTTGAGAGAGTTCTCTGAGGAACTTGTTCCATTAGTAATCCCAGCAAAGAGTGNTGCCCAGAAAATTTCGGACAATGCTTACTCAATCACCCTGCCGCCTGAGCTGCACATCTCACCGACGTTCAACATTTCTGATCTCACCGAGTACTTTCCTCCGGATGCGTCTCCCACGACTACCACTTCACTCGAGGTACCCACTGATCTGCACATCTCGCCTACTCCATTGATCTACCTCCAGAGCTGCAGATTTCTCCCACCTTCAATGTTGCGGAACCTCACCGAATACTTCCCACCAGATGCCGCTGGCGTCGCTTCTCCTTCATCGCTCGCGGTCGAGCTTTCAGTTACCGGGGGTGAGTGACGAAGGATCTTCCTCTTGACCCAGAAAGGCTGCGCCTTTCTCTCCTGGTTTTCTCTCTCTACGGGATGAAATCCCTAATTCCACTCGAATTGGGGAATAATGGCCCTCTGCGAGAAGACCCGAAGACCTGCATCTGTTTTCAACCCGCAGCTGCCTTTTGTTTTTTTTTTATTCCACTGTCGTTTCATTTAAGCGTTACTTTTCCTTTTATTTCTTTTGGTTGCTTAAGCACTGCGTTTCATTTAACTGTAGGTTTTTCTTATATTTCAATCTTGTAGTGACATGTGTCAAAAGCTGATTGGCTGTGTGAACAGTATTTAAACTAGCTTTCTTCTTCTTGCTGCGCAGACTTTGGAACGCCATTTTTTCTCTGTATTTTTGAAGTTTGAAGCTTCTGAAGTTAATGAAAACTGCAGATTTAATTTCCAGATTATTCTCTTAATCTTGTTTTCTTGAATCTGGTTTTTTATTAACGGGACTTCCTACGTCAGTTGGTATCAGAGCTTCTGGAAAAACAGATTGTTTTTTGGATGGCTGATCTAGGTGAAGGTAGTAGCCATGCCTCTGAAAATTTTCAGAGCATGAAGGCCTTAAGGGCATCCATCATGGGAGTAGAACAGAAACTTGATAATCTCACTGCTGAGATTAAACAGCTCTGTGCTATTCTCACTGCTGGAACCATGGAGTCCTCAGGTGTGAACAGAACCAGAATGCAAGAAATTCCTTGTTCCCGTCTGCCCACATCTCAGAATATCTCCAACCCTCACAGCCCTGTTTACAACCCTCTCCACCCAACCCAACACCACCAAAACCAATCAGATTTACCCACACCATTTCCTCACCAAAACCAGCCAGATTTACCACCATTCCCTCACCAAAATCAGTTCCAAAACCAACCAGATTTACCCACTCCCTTCCCTAACCGACCCAGGCCTCCTATAACCAGCAACCAGAATTTTTCCATTCCCCACCCCAGACACAATCAGTTCCCTAGGCAGCCAACACCCACATCTGATTCTGATGATGAACTTGAATATTTTGGAGCTCCCACTCCAAACCGGCCCACCTATGGAGAGCCATACAGGTATACTCATCATCAGCAACCTTCTGAATTTAAAATGAGAGTTGATATACAATTTTTTGATGGTCATTTGGGCATAGAAGAATTTCTGGATTGGTTAACCTCTGTGGAAACATTTTTTGAGTATATGAATATACCGGAAGAGAAGAGAGTTAAGCTTGTAGCTTACAAATTTAAAGGGGGAGCCTCTGCTTGGTGGGAACAATTGAATGGTAATAGAAGAAGAGAGGGCAAGAATCCTATTCAAACTTGGTCTAAGATGAGGAAACTACTTAGAGCAAGGTTTCTGCCTAATGACTACAGCAGAGTCTTATTTCAAAAATACCATCAATGTTCTCAGAATAATAGAAGTGTGGACAGCTACACAGAGGAATTTTGTAGGCTTAGTGCTAGGAACAACCTACAAGAAAGTGAAGACCAGCTAGTATCTCGGTATATATCTGGACTTAACATCTCAATTCAAGAAAAACTTGAATTAAGTCCGGTTTGGACCTTGGATGATACCATCAACCTTGCTGCCAAGGTTGAGAAACACATCCAGAGATCAGCTTCTAAGGCTCTAAATAGGTGGAAACCTGCTGCCGAATATCAAGGTGACAAACCTAAGCCCTTTGCCCCAAATCCTAAGCCACTTGACAATTTTTCGAAACCAAACAGCAAACCACCCTATCAAAACCAGAAACCACAGAATCCTTATGCTAAACCAGCACCTTTCAAGTGTTTTCGATGCAATCAACCCGGTCATAAATCTAATGAATGCCCACTTCGAAAACCAGTTAACTTAGTGGAGAATCTGGAAAATACCGAGAGTGATTGTGGAGACTTTGTGGAAGAAGAATGTGTTAACAATGACATGGTGGAACTAGTAGATGAAGATCACGGGGAACCCTTACTGTGTATTGTGCAGAAAATTTTGCTGACACCAAAACAAATCAGCCCGGGACAAAGACATTCCATTTTCCGGACTAAATGCACAATTAACAAGAAGGTGTGTGATGTAATCATCGATGCTGGCAGCAGTGAGAATATAGTGTCTAAAGCTCTAGTTAAGACCCTTGGATTGACTAAAGCATCCTAATCCTTATTCTGTGGGTTGGATCAAAAAGGGAAGTGAAACTAAGGTTATTGAACTTTGCAAAGTACCATTCAGCATTGGAAAATGGTATTTGGATGAGCTGGCCTGTGATGTAGTAGAAATGGATGCTTGTCACCTAATCCTAGGTCGACCTTGGCAATTTGATAACTCAGTGGTTCACAATGGCAGGGATAACACATATTCATTTCAGTGGCAAGGAAAGAAGGTGATTCTCCTACCCGGCAAAACTACCCCCATTTTGGACCCTAACAAATCCGACACTGTTTCTCCTCTCCAACCACACTCACAGCCACCTCTTTCTATTCCTAAACCAACCCCGCTGCTCCTAACCATATCTGGCCACAAATTCCTAAATGAAACCNGCAAGGAAAGAAGGTGATTCTCCTACCCGGCAAAACTACCCCCATTTTGGACCCTAACAAACCCGGCGCTGTTTCTCCTCTCCAACCACACTCACAACCACCTCTTTCTATTCCTAAACCAACCCCGCTGCTCCTAACCATATCTGGCCACAAGTTCCTAAATGAAACCAAACACACACCCCAATTTTTTGCCATTATTGCTGTAGCACAACCTAAACCTCCCAACCTTGACTTATCCCATTTTCCAGCACCTATTCAAAACCTTTTGACCAAATTCAAGTCCATAGCACCACTAGACCTACCCGATCATCTCCCTCCTCTCCGTACCATTCAGCACCAAATAGACCTTATTCCCGGGGCTTCAATTCCTAACCTTCCTCACTACCGGATGAATCCTAAGGAAGCACAAATTTTACAAGACATTGTGGATGACCTACTTCACAAGCACCTCATCCGAGTGAGCCTTAGCCCATGTGCCGTACCCGCTCTTTTGGTCCCCAAAAAAGACGGAAGTGCCCGAATGTGTGTGGACAGCAGAGCAATCAACAAAATAACAGTGAAATACAGCTTCCCAATCCCTCGGATTGAAGACATGTTGGATAAACTAGGGGGATCTCAACTTTTTACAAAATTGGACCTCCGAAGTGGGTACCACCAGATCCGAATCAGACCTGGTGATGAGTGGAAGACAGCGTTTAAGACTCAAGAAGGGCTGTATGAGTGGCAAGTAATGCCATTCGGACTTTGCAATGCTCCAAGTACATTCATGAGATTCATGAATGAGATTTTGAAGCCTTTTACAGGGAAGTTTGTAGTGGTGTATTTTGATGATATCCTAATCTACAGTAAAACAGAAGCTGATCATCTACAACATCTACAACAGGTTTTTCAGATTTTGGAAAAAAATCAGCTTTACTTGAATCTCAAGAAATGTGATTTTATGAGTGAAGAATTGTTGTTTTTGGGATTTGTAATCAACAAGGAGGGCATCAAAACTGATCCAATGAAAGTTAAGGCTATTCAAGAATGGAACACTCCAACATCCATTACTGAAGTCAGAAGTTTCCATGGACTTGCAACTTTCTACAGACGATTTATAAAGGGATTCAGCACCCTAGCCGGTCCCATTACGGATTGCTTAAAGAAAGGAAAGTTTGAATGGGGCCCTAAACAAGCGGAGAGTTTTGCTGTTTTAAAAAAAAGACTGACAGAAGCACCGGTTTTGTCGCTGCCAGATTTTGAAAAAGTGTTTGAATTGGAAACCGATGCTTCCAAAACAGGAATTGGAGCTGTTTTGACTCAAGAAGGGAAACCTATTGAGTATTTTAGTGAGAAGTTAAGTGAAGCACGTCAGAAATGGACAACTTATGTTCAAGAACTATATGCTCTTGTTCGGGCTTTTAAACATTGGGAACACTACCTAGTGGCTAAACAGTTCATTATTCACAGTGATCATAAGGCATTACAGTACATCCAATCACAGAAGAGAATTGATGCTATGCATGCACGATGGGTAGAGACTATACAAAAATTCCCCTATGTTTTCAAACACAAATCTGGAGTTCTTAACAAAGTTGCTGATGCTCTAAGCCGGA
>QANX01004145.1:2047-56669 GCA_003254975.1 Ochetophila trinervis
ATATTTATATGTATAATATTTTAAGATATAAAATTTTTGTCTTTTAATTTGTAATTAAAAAGAAAATATGTATATATATATTTCCATGTCTTTAATTAAGTTTGGTAAAAAAAAATACATTTTGTTTTAATTTAAAAAATCAGCTAATAGGGGGTGTGATTGCAAAACAAACGCAAGGGATGATGATGTAATTTAGGTGTCAGTGTCAGTGTGTTAGTGCATCAGATGTGCAAAAATACTATAATGCCCTTATTCAGACAATTTTAATGGAAAAAAAAAACAAACGGAATGAAGGAGAATGTCATTAGGGCAAATATCAGAGATTTAATTGTCATTTAAGAAAATTTCAGGAGAGGGGATGTAAAATATCCTAAATTTTATTTAAAAGTTGAATCGTTTTTAATTCATACAAACCTCATAAATATCCAAAAAATAAAATAAAATACAAACCCGATAAACTGAAAATAAACAATCTTAAATTAGTTAAAAAAAAAAACCTTAAAAATTAAATTCATTTAAAATATTGGTCATGTTGACATGTAAATTCTTTAAAAATCTTATCTCTAAGAAAAATGTCGATTATTACTAGCTATATATATAACACAAAAATTAAAATTGTTGATAAAATGTCCATCGTCTAATGTAATTTAGATCTTATCAATAAAAATTAACAGTGTTGCTATGTGGCATGCATAGTTACCTTACAAAAAGTTTAGTTTGAACAAAATATCTAACAATTAATGTGTTATAAGCTTAAGTTTGAATCCAATCACGCGTAAAATATTATTCATCAAAAAAAATTTCACTCGTAAAATATCTAACACTCAAGGCATTAAATTTGTGATTATTATTATTTTTTACTATTGGAGGGAGAAGAATATTTGAATTTTAGATTCGCATAAATGTCGACTTCGCCATTAGACTGTTATTACTAATCAGACGTGATGTCCATCATTATAAGCAAGAAAATACTATTTTCAAATTTCGAATGACCAAATCCATATGCATGTGAATGTTCGTGTTACCCCTTCAATATCACCATTCCATTATTTAATGCTATTTGAATACCTTTCACGAAACAAACAAACATCTATTTCACTATATGTTGAGAAAAACCCATCAATCTAAGATTGTCTTAATCTTTAACCGACAAATTAAACAGTACAAATTATCTAGTTGGCAAAAAGAAGGTTGCAAATAAACAAGATGCATTAGCCAGTCATTTCTTAGCTTGGAATGTATTGTTAGAAATGTATAAAACAAAGTCTAAGAGAAAAAAATAGTTTTGTAGGATGCTTGTACTACTACCCTCAAATGCCTTTTTTGATGAAACCCCAAGCACATGTATATGTTAGAATAATTATGTATAGATTGGATATAATCAGGTAGACTTATTTACTGGACTTCGATGTTTTCAATGATAGAATTGAACACATTGGTTAATAATAAATAAAGAAGCCTATTGAAATATCTCTCTCTTTATTCTTTGGTGGCTTATTAGACCAAAAAAACATATATTTCTATCTCAATAAAGTCTTAATATAATTGAATTCATCTCTATTTTAAATATAAATTATTATATTTATTATTATTATTATTATTATTTTTGTGTGGGTTATAAATATAAGATGATGGCCACTATTTTAAACATACGTAGTATTTTGACCTAAAGAGAAATGGGCTAGGTTGAGAGAATAGATTTCAATCAATGGTGAACAATATGTTCATAAATCTACGTGCTATTGAATAACATGAGATCCGGAAAATAATCAATAGATTTGCTATTATTTGATGTGGATTATCCCCAGATATTTATATATTTTTCAACAATGGTATCAGAGCTTGTTCATGTATATTCAATCGTTTTTTTTTTTTAATTCGGATTTTTTTTCTCTTTTATTCTTGAAACCGATTTTTTGATAATTGGTAATTGTTGAATTGAACTCTTTTTTTTATTGAATCTTATAGCTGGTATTGCTAATTGATGTTTTACTAATAGATTGATGGCTTAAGATTAAGTTAATTTGATCTGTAAATTTCTAAGTTTGTTCTTGAACATTTAGGATTTTTACCGATTATGTTTCTTTCCGATCTGACTTGATGTTTTGTTTTAAATTGAAATTGCATATTGGGCTTTGCTCTATGACATTTCTTCATGCCTTAGATTGGTTCAATTTTGCTTGAAAGCTTGTAAAACACGATTTGGTTGTTTTTTTTTTTAATTTTTGGATATATATATATTTTTATCTCTTTTCTTGTACTTGATTTTTCTGGATATTATTGGCCTAATTAATGCTGAAAAATGATCGGATAGTGAACGGTGAACAAAACTCAGGAACCGGCGATGAAAATCTTGGCTGGAAGAGAAAGTTTCAGTCGGGTTGACATACGAGTCACGCAACCCGCAATCTGACCAGATTTTAGAAACCTGATGGAGCAGATGAAGAAAACAACATGCCGTTTGGTTCTGTGTGACCATACGAAATGCCGTTCAGGGTAATGTCATGATGATGTCAGCGCTGAGAAAAAAAATTATTTTTTATTTTTTTATTTTTTGGGCAATATTCTTTCTTATTGATAGTAAATGGTTTTTATTATGTTAATGATTATATGTTAAATTTGACATAGTAATGCAGAATGTTCAAATCTTTGCCTGTCGTAAAGTTTTGACATGTCCAATCTATGAAATTGTCGATATGTTAATTATATATATAATTGACATAGTGGTTTAGGATTTTAAGTACTTGTCAGTCGTAAGACTTAACTTGCATGTATCATGAAATTGTCAATTTACTTTTTTCTTTTCTGTTTTCTCCCAATTATAAGACTAAGGTCCATTCGAGGCTTAATTACTGTCGGTGGCTTAATTAATTGGTAGGATGCTTAGATTGGTGAAGAATGTTGATTAAATTCCATGAACTGTAGGATTTTGTTTACCATGTTGGTAACTGGTTCAATGCAATTAGTTGTGGTATTAGGTTAATTGTCTTTACTTATGTATGAGTCTTTTCTTGTGTGCTCTAAGAAATGCTAGCAATTTAAATGTTAATATATGTGAAGGAGGCTGGAAATTAAGCTGGTGCATGATTTTATTTGTGATATGCATGTTATTAATATTTGCTATTTTCATAGTTGTGAGCATTCCAGGAAATACTCAACCTACGACTGCCATGATGGTTTTGAATAAGACTAATTTTCATGACTCTTATGTTGAATCTAACAATAATGAAGCTGGACTTAGCTTTAAAGATTGATCCACCATAAACACTTACTGAAGGGACCACTACTGAAGCTAGACAGTTGTATGCGAATTGGAAATACTCAAACAACTGTTGTATGATGTTACTAGAATATTATGTGGAGGATTCCATTTTTATTAGCATTCCCAAAGTTGACAATCCCAAAAGACTTTTTGAGAAAATTGGTAAAAAGTTTACAAAGTTTGATAAAAATGACAAGCATCACTATTTAAATTTGCTGAACTTGATGATGTATGATGGGGATAGTGGAGTAAGGGAACACATTTTGAAGCTTTTTCATACCATTAGAAACTCAAGTCCATCAAGACTGATCTTGGTGAGGATTATTTGATTGGTTCAAAAGGTTGAGTGGTCTTTGGATAAAATGATTGCAATAATGGTCAAGAAAACAGATGACATCAACAGAAATAGGTCAAGGTTTGTGGCCATAGTTACAAGAAAAAGGAGATAAACATATTAAGACCTTTCCTAAGAAGACACAATGTTTTAAATCCTTTAAGAAGAATGTTTCAGGTACCAAGCTTAATTTCTATAGTGGTAGTTCTTCTAATAGAGGTGGAAAGAAATAATTTTTGCAATTTTTGCCACAAACATGGATACAAGAAGGTAAATTGTTGGAAATTCAAGACTTAGCAAGAGAAGAAAGGTAAACTTTTGATGTTAGAGGATAATATAATTGAAACTAATATTATTGATGTATTATAAGGAAACTTTTTCACTAGTTTCTAAAAAGGATTCTTTTAGAATCATAATGGCAATTGTGACTCATTTTGATTTGAAATTGCATCAGATAGATGTCAAAACTGCTTTTCTAAATGGAGATTTATATAAAGATGTTTATATGGTACAACCAGTCGGCTTCCAAGAGGCAGAGAATGAACACAGGGTTTGTAAGCTAAATAAATCTATTTATGGGTTGAAGCAAGCCTCAAGACAATGGTATCTCAAGTTGGATGAAGTGGTTATCAAGAATAGTTTTAAGGAGAACATTGTGGATCAATGTATATACTCAAGGGTCGGTTGGAGCAGTTTTTTATTTATGGTTTTGTATGTTGATGACATATTGCTTGCATGTAATAGTTCTGACATGTTAACAGAGACAAAACAAATGGTGTCAAGCCATTTTGATATGAAGAATCTTGGAAAGGCAACGTTTGTTTTATGCATAAAGATTCTTCGAGACAGGACTGATAGTGCATTACAGTTGTCTCAAAGAGCCTATATTGATAGGGTTTTGAAAAAGTTTGACATGCTTACTAGTTCTCCTAATAGGGATCCAATTTCAAAAGGTGACAAATTATTTAAGGATCAATGTCCCAAAGATGGAAGTGAAATAAGAATAATGAGAAAGAAACCATATCCTTCTATAGTTGGCAGTTTGATGTATGCTCAGGTTCGCACACGACTAGATATTTCTTATATTGTGGGTGTGCTTGGCATATACTTGAGTGATCCCGGTCTTGAGCATTGGCAAGCAGTCGAGAAGGTATTGAGATATATTCAAGGTACTAAAGATTACATATCGACATATCGGCCCACCAACTCACTTGATGTGGTTGGCTATTGTGATACTGATTATAATGGCTTTGTGGACGATATGAGATCCACTACTGGATATATTTTTGTTATGGCACGAGGAGCTGTGTCTTGGAAAAGTTTCAAGTAGAGTATAACAACATCCTCAACTATGGAAGCAGGGTATGTGGCGTGTTTTGAGGTAACTGGTCATACAATTTGGTTGTGAAATTTTGTACATGCTTTGGGAATTGTTGACTTCATTTAGAGACCAATAAAAATGTACTTTGGTAATGCTGCAGTAGTATCTTTCTCCAATAATGTTAGATTTACATCTGTGGCCAAATTCATCAAAATAAAATATTATAGAGTAAATGATGAAGTGACAAAGGGAACTATCTTTGTTGTATACACGCCTACTTCTAACATGTTGGCAGACCCTCTAACGAAAGGTTTGGATCCAATTGTTTTTCAGAAGCATGTATCCCATATGAGAGTATTGAGCAGCTAAGATTGTATTGTATTTGTGAAAATATTGTAATATGTCTTATTGAACATGTTATTAATTAATGATTATTGCCTTGTTGAGCAATATAAGCATGTAAGTGGACTATTATTTGATATATTTATGCGATGTGCACATGCATTATTTTCTATTTGATATGTTTTTTATTGAGATATTTGATCTCTATATATGTGTTTGTTGATCCACTAGTTCAATTGTAAATCTCTGGTACTTAGATTGTGTATATTGTTGAATCATGTCGATACATGGTTAAAATAGTGATGGTTATTGTTTGAGATTTACTGATATTGAATCTCTGTGATCTAGGTTACGTGTATTGTTATACCCTGTCAGTCTACTATATGGTTAGCTGATATGATCATTAGTGTTTGAGATTCTATGGTAAGTGAGTATTAAATTATTATTGATGATTATGCCGTCCAAGTGAGAGATTTTTTAAATAATTATGTGTAGACTGGGTATAATCAGGTGAACTTATTTATTGAGCTTTGGTGTTTCCAATAATGAGATTGGACACATTTGTTAATTATAAATAAAGAGGTCTATTAAAATCTCTCTCTTTATTATTTGGTGGGCCTAATAGATCAAATGAAACTATTACCTCAATCTCAGTAAAGTTTTAATATAATTGGACTCATCTCTATTTTAAATATATATTATTATTATTATTTTTATGTGAGTTATAAATATGAGATGATGACAATTATTTTAAATATACGTATTATTTTGACCTAAAGAGAAAAGGGCTAGATTGAGAGAGTAGATTTCATTGTGGTCTTGTAACCTGTTTATTATTTTGCAGTACTTAATGGCAGAGAGCAATCAACAATCTCAGGTAGGAATATTAGGAACATCAAACCAATGGTGAACGATATATTCATAAATTTATATGCTATTGAATAACATGAAATCCAGAAGAATAATTAATAGATTTGCTATTATTTGTTATGGATTATCCTCAAATACATATATATTTTTCAACAGTATCATCTAAATGTAGTCATACATATGGACGAATAAGATGAATCAAATAATATGTATCAAATGTTGATTAATATCCTTTAAGGTTGATTATAACTATTATAAAATCCCCTATAATTGATTACAATTAGAAAAAAAGATGATGGAAAATTTTAGTTTCAAAATGGGTGTGCAAAACACAATGGAGAAGGATGATAACGGAAAAAAGATTATCTTAAAAGGAGGATTTTAGTGATTATTATTATTATTATTTTAAATTGTTAGAGTAGTGCGAACAAAGTTACATTTTAGTTTGGTAACATGATTAATTTCTTTTTTAAACTTAATTGGGTGTAATTTGCATATCTCTAAATATTTGTTAGTCTTGATTAGTTTGTTAGAATTTCAAAATAACTATAAATTTGAGGAAGAAAAAAAAAAAGTTATTCTTCCTTAACTTTGTAGTTATAGCTAATAAATTCTAATTGCTTTAAAAGTTAATTTTTTTTGAAAAGTTATGCCTTAATAAAACTGCTTTTTGTTGAATATTTTTGTGTGCCATGGTTCCAAATAATATACTATCATAGATATCTTTATACGTATGTCGAAGATTTTTTGGCTTTTATATTAGTAATGGTGGCATTTGAACTATTGTCGTTGTCACATTTTGCCTTATAACCTATCAATTAGGCAGCAATAGCAGTCTTTAAAAACTGACAGTAAAAATTTATGGATGCGTCATTTTGCACGTTAAATAACACATTTTGTGCACGTGTTGTTATTTACTAGAGCTTTAAAGGGCAAAATCATCATTCCAAAGCCAAAACTCTGATTCTTAATTTCAAAACCTCCATTTTGATTTGCACCTCTTCTACTCACACGACAAAGAAAAAGTATTATACACCACGTTCTATTTACGTCGTATAAAAGTTTTTTACAACGATTTAAAATTACCATATTACCCATCATAGTACAAAATTTACAGCAAATACGATTCACAAATTTCGTCGCATTTACATCAATATATCATTTAAAACCGTCACATAAAATGGCAGTGTTGCACCAGATCCACATGGTGAAGGATCCAAAAATGACAAATATTGTGCATACCAACATGATGTGGCTCTACATGGCATATGGAACACCAACCACGATGCACATTGCTTCTCGTATTAAAAGCTATTACGAAGCACAATATGCGTCGTGGTTAAATTTTGATAAATCATACAAGACGTACAATGTGCATCATGTTAAGTGAATTTTTTAATTTTTTAAATATAATTTTTTTTAAAATTTTGATTTTGTTAAATTTGAATGGGGAAGTGAATTAATTTATTTTTTTTAAAAATTATTGTTAAAAATGTAAAATTAAATAAATTTATTACATGTAATTAAAATTTCATAAAAGGTAGATATAATATATAATACCTAAAAGATTACATTAATAAATAATTATACTATAAAACTCCAATGCACATTTATAAATATACAAAGTACTTAATTGATCTCATCTAATAATTTTGACGGATTAGAAATTCCGTCAATCAAATATGTAGTCCACTTCTCTCTAAATTCGATCAAATAGTTTTGCCTCCAAATGGCATTATGAAATTGTTTAAGAAAAATAAAATATTTTATGCATTACATATATTTAAGGTAAGATAATATAATTATAAATAAAAGTATAAAAAATAATAATAAATTAAACTTACCAAGTTATGAAAGGCTTTTGGTGATAAATCTATATTCAATTTACAATTTTTCTTATCCTGATGCATATATAGTATGTACATTCAGTGCCACCTGGTTGCATAGGAGTCTACAATTGTATTTAAATAAAATATTTTATACATTAAAATGAAATTATTAAATTGGAAGAAAAAACAAATTGTAGTATTTTACATTTATTACATTGTGTTCGGCCAAAATAAATTTTGCTTCTTGTATCTTCTGGTCTTCAGTCCATTCAACAATTCAAGAATTCTTTTCCGTATAAAATTAAAATAGTTAAGAACATTTAATATAATTAATAAATAAAAAATAGTAATTGAAATTATTTACCAATTATTAATTTGTTTAAAATTTGCATGGGTAACTGATTTGACGGTCAAAATACAAAACAAACCTCTCAAGTAGATTGATAATGCCGAACATCCAATAACTTTTAATAAAATTTTTTTTTACATAAAATTTATATAACTAAAATTGAATTAGTAAAACTAAAAAAAAATATGATAAAAATCTAACTTAATTTATTTAAAACACTTATAGTTGATAATATGGAACTAACCTTATTTTATTGTCAATGCCTATGCTTTTCCATCTGTGATAAATATTTATAGCTCTATTTTTTATATTTTTTTTTTGTCCATTGCAATTGACATGAAGCATGCCTTTCTAGCAAAATGATTTTATGTCATCTTTGGGTACGATCGTAGAATGTCACTTCCCTACCTTACTTCAAGACCAAACTCTTGATCTTGGATACTAAAAACTAACATTGCTAAGAGCTAGACTTTTGGAGGCAAGCCATCATAAATATATTTTTCCTCGCTCTTTTATTGTATTGCAGGTGATTTTGATTGACATGATTAAGGTATACTATTAGAGTCTAATTCAGCTATTGATTTGCCTTTGGCAGCTCTTCGAGCAACTTGTACCTACAAATGGACATAAAAATAATTATAATAGTTTTAGAATATTAAAAAATATCACAAAAACCAAATAAAAATTACATTAATAATTATATCATCTCTCGATAAAATAACCAAAGATTTTAGCCAAGCACAAAACGATCCCAAAGCTTCTCCTACTGAAACTATGGCATAAAAAAGAATTAGTAGTTGTGCTAAAGAATCAATTATCACATGCACAGTAACTCAGACATTGCAGTCCATGGCATACAGCTTGAGGATTGATTGTAAAAGATCTGCCCTTTTGCTACTATATTATCAATTGTGCCCAGAACAAGCATGCATTATACACCCTAAATTAAAAAAGAAAAAAACAAATTGATGTTATAAAGTAATAAAAAGGCATGTGACATCATAAAAAGAAAAATTATTTTATTACGGTTAATTATAAAAAAATATAATTACCTCTGATTTTGCCATAGGTGATGGTGTGATAGGAGATAATGCAATAGGTGTCAGTGCTGGTGAAGGTGTTCTTACATATTGTATCTTAGCATCAGGAAATGTAGCCCAAATATTGTTAACGAATTGATCTGTCATCATTTCTAAAAATGGGCTGGCTACAAAATTTGCCCTCGTGCATGCCATTTGTGAACTAATCAAATGTAAGTTCTCCTTTAGCTTCCAAACAGTCTGTGTCAATTAATCATTTGGAATTTTTTTAGTCATTTTGCGATTCTTTAACAGGCATTTTCCTTTTCAATCTGTTTAAAACTACTTCTTTGGCATGTTCATTTCTTTTCTGCTCTAAACTTTGCCTCGAAAAGTACCAATATTCAGTTGGGGTCACATTATGACCTCTGCCCCAACTCGACATCTACGTTTTGCAGTCTCCAATGCCATTGTCAATATATCATTAGGTGTGCCCAACGATACATTCAATTTTCCTCGAGCATGTTGGTCTAACAACTCATCCTGCAATTAAAGTTTGATCACATAATGAATAATTTAATAAATCATTTTCAAATTAGACAAAAATGACATACAATTTTTGCTTCAACTGAGCAGCTTTAGAAGTTTTGTACTTTCTGGTCTTGTCAACATGACACACTTTCCATAACAAACTCCCGTAGTATCTGCTATTTGCTCCTAATTCTCAGTTTCTAACATTTAAATAAATATAATCATGTAAATATATATACACAATTTTTATTAAATTAATATACACAAATATATAAATATTAAAAGTAAATGCTATACTTACCTCTTCATATTCTAATCTAGCATATCATTTGCAACATAAGATATGATTATATTTTTTTTTCCTCAACTCAGATCGCTTTTTATGAAGAACATGCACACATATAATAAATAATTGTCATATTAATTATAAACTAATTAATGTATAAATTGAGAGTAATTATATAGATTTAGTAATTATTGCCAATTCCATAGTCAATTTTAGTGTCAGAAATTCATCCCATGCTTCTTGTGTAATGCATTTATAATTTTTTTGGTGGACAATGTAAAACTTCTAGGTAGCCCGCTTTGACATATGAAAAAACATGATATGTGTAAATGGTACTCTTGAACCTTCTTCATTTTTCAGAGTAATCTTTTAAATTTTTTTTCTCAACGATTCATTCTTGGTGTAATATTACTACTTGTCTAATGTTTATATTAATTACAAACTAAATAGTATTCAAAATAGGGTGAGTTATAATAAATTATATTAAGTTATAATAATAGTAATTATTAGTTATATGAATCGTCTCCCAAATAATCTTTTTCAAATCAACATGCATGACATTCATTTTTTAAAACTGATAGGAATCAAATTTCGAGTTTAAACCCTATCAAACCTTGATTGATTTGATCCAATTTTATAAACTCAAACTCTAAACTCATTATAAATAGCTTCTTTAGCTTCGTCTGCTGCTTTTTGTTTTTTAATTATAGATAATGTTGATGGGTCTTTTTTGGTTTCTTAACGAGGCTAATTGCGTTATCATGATCATCGGAGTCATTAGCTGATGGTTATCTCGAATCCATTAATCCGCAAAAAAACCAAATAGAATTATTAATCATAAGATAAACTGAATCGAAATAATTAATCACAATAAAAATCGAATATAATTAATTAGTCACATATAAACCAAATATAATTAATTAATCACAAAACACATTTATATTTAATAAATATATATACCGGTGTTTTTATTTGTCCTATTTTTTATCCNTTATCCTATTAATCAAGGATTGTTATTCATACCGACCCAGAAAGTTTCTAATTGATGTCAAGACTCTCTGATATTCACTGCAAAACTCTATGAATAGAAATCAAATAGAATTAATTAGTCACATATAAACCAAATAGAATTAATTAATCACAATACACATTTATATTTAATAAATATATATACCAATTATTTATCTGTCCTATTTTTTATCCTATTAATCAAGGATTGTTGTTCATACCGACCCAGAAAGTTTCTAATTGATGTCAAGACTCTCTGATATTCACTGCAAAACTCTATGAATAGAAATCGAATAGAATTAATTAGTCACATATAAACCAAATAGAATTAATTAATCACAATACACATTTATATTTAATAAATATATACCAATTATTTATTTGTCCTATTTTTTATCCTATTAATCAAGGATTGTTGTTCATACCGACCCAGAAAGTTTCTAATTGATGTCAAGACTCTCTGATATTCACTGCAAAACTCTATGAATAGAAATCGAATAGAATTAATTAGTCACATATAAACCAAATAGAATTAATTAATCACAATACACATTCATATTTAATAAATATATATACCAATTATTTATTTGTCCTATTTTTTATCCTATTAATCACGGATTGTTGTTCATACCGACCGGGCGGGCTTCTAATTGACTTCAAGTCTCTATAATATTCACTACAAAACTCTATGACTTCTTCTGCAATATAATTTTCAGCAATGCAACATTCTGGTCGATTATAAATTTGAACAAATCCTTTTAACAATTTCATATATATTTTAAATGGATACATCTATTGGAAGTAAATGGCCCACATAATCTCACTTCTGGAATCAAATGTACAATCAAATGAATCAATATAAAAACGAAGGAGAAAAATATTTTACTAACAAACACAACGTCTTTATAATCTTTGTTTGAATAATGTTTAACTTTGTAACCTCTATCTTCTTTTTGTAAATATAATTGAAGTGAAAACAAAATGTTGTACTTGAATATCTTACATCTTTTGGAAAAAGTGATCAGTTTGCAACAAGAAACAATTGTTTCATCAAAGCATGACAATTATGCGATTTCATACCATACAACTTTAACTCTTTCATCGAAATAAAATTTTTAAAAGTTGAAGAATCATCACCCGGAACCTCTAAATCAACCAAACACTTGCAAAATTTCCTTTTATTTTCCTTAGACAAAGCGTAGCAAATAGGTGGAAGATAAGTTATTTTCTTTTCTACCAAGGTGCCAAATCTTTTCTCAAACCCAATTATACTAAATTCAATTGAGTATTTAATCCATCATTTGTCTTCCGAAAAATGTTAAGTAAAGTACCAACAATGCTCTCACATATATTTTTCTCAATATGCATGACATCTAGATTATGTCTTACATATAATGATTTCTAAAATTCAAGCTCAAAGAATATAAATTTTATTTCCTAGCATATCTATCACTAGTAGTTCTTTTACATTTATTCCCAGATTCGAATGTCATATATCAAGTTTTCTAAAGATTTATTCTCCTGTCATAGGTAAATGAGTTGCACGAAACTCTTGAAAACCGTTAAAGACATTCTTTTACTTTCGAAATGGATGATCACTACTAAAGAATTTTCTATGTCTACAAAAACTCATTTTCATCCCATGTTACAAGCAAAATAACATTCGATGGCATAACNGAAAAATGTTAAGTAAAGTACCAACAATACTCCCACATATATTTTTCTCAATATGCATGACATATAGATTATGTCTTACATATAATGATTTCTAAAATTCAAGCTCAAAGAATATAAATTTTATTTCCTAGCATATCTATCACTAGCAGTTCTTTTACATTTATTCCCATATTCGAATGTCATATATCAAGTTTTCTAAAGATTTATTCTCCTGACATAGGTAAATGAGTTGCACGAAACTCTTGAAAACCGTTAAAGACATTCTTTTACTTTCGAAATGGATGATCACTACTAAAGAATTTTCTATGTCCACAAAAACTCATTTTCATCCCATGTTACAAGCAAAATAACATTCGATGGCATAACTGGACTAGTCATGATATGCTAGAAAATCATTTATAATCCACAACAATAATGCCTTCATTGTGAAGTACTATTTCCTATAGGCATCCCAAGTGTTAACGCCTTCAACCCAGAACTTCTTTAAATCATCAACCAATGGTTGCAAATAAACATCAATATGTTCACCAGGTTGGTGTGGTACAAAAATTAACAAAGTCAACATTATAACCTTCCGCTTCATACACATCCATGATGAAAGATTATATGTAACTGTAAGTATAGGTTAACAACTATATTTATTACTCATATACTTGTGCGAGTTAATTTTATCTGCAGCAATTCCAAGCCTTAAGTTTTTAGATTCATTCACAAAATCAGGCCATAATTGATCAAATAGCTTCCATGATTGAGAATCCGCAGGATGCCTCAACTTGCCAACTTCAACTTCCCTCTCATTTGCATGCCAAGTTACATTATTTGCCGTCTCAACACTTTAAAACATCCTTTGAAAATGAGGAGTTAGAGGAAAATACCACAAGACTTTCTCTGGAACCTTAACATGCTTACTTCCATCGTCATTGGTCTTCTATCTAGATTCTCCACAAATAGGACAATATTCAAGCACTTCATATTGGTTTCTATATAAAATATAATTTTTGGACAACAATGTATCTTTTCATAATCCATACCCTATGCAGTCAATATTTTTTTCACAATGTACATAGACTCTGGCAGAACATTACCAATTAGTAGCATTTCACGCAACAATTTCAATAATTCAAAATTTTTTTTGTTAGGAAATCCATATTTTTATTTCAAGTTGTACAGTTTTACCAAAGTTGATAATTTGGTAAATTTCGTACAACTTGGATACAAAAGTTTTTCTGCATCTTCCAATAAACTTTTAAATGCATCTTGATTCCACGAAGTTGTCACAAGTAGCACATATTATGTCAATATTATTGCCGACAATATCTTTATTATCTTCATTTATGCCTACATTAGCATGAGTTTCACCATTCACTTTACAAGCTTTTAAAAAATCCATATATTCTTCTAAATCTTCTCCATGCATTAACTTGTATCAAACTCTTTAAAAAACACATGTCCTCTTACGTCTTCAATAGTACAAATGTATGAATTCTCACATTCTAAGCAAGGACATGAAATTTTTCCATCATTAATCACACTCTTCTCACTAAATTTTATAAAGTTATCCAAACAATTTTCAAATGCTTTAGTTCTCCTATATATCNCATATATATCACATAAATTATAAGTATTAGTCTATATTTAAATATATACTAAATATGTAAATTATATTAAATATATAAGTTATATGTAAAAAATTTAAATTATATACATATCATATATATTTAAACTGAAAAATTAAGTTATTCTATTAATTAAGTTTCGTGCCTAATTAATTTGGGACATGTTAAAGTTTTTGTGTTGCGAATAGTTTTAGCGTGCAATTTTTTCACGACATATGCAGAATATGTGTCGCGAAATAGATTTGGCGAGTAGATATTTGGCCACACTCATAGAATGCGTGTCGTGAAATGTATTTTCCATGTAGATTTCTGGTGACACTCCTCGAATGATTGTCACAAAATAGATTTGGCGCGTAGATTTTTGGTGACACTTGTCACATGCATATCGCTGATTTTTTTTGTGCCACTCACAAAATATTTTGGCGACGTTATTGTGTCATTGTTTTGTTTAAATAAAGACGACGCAGTAGTTTTGTGTCTCGAATTAGTTATTGGCAACACAATTTTTGGTTTACGTAGCGCATTTAGTGTCGCCGATCCACGATTTTGGGGTAGTGAACGGTCATGGTGCTTGCATCAAATTATATGAAAAATCGCTCGTTAAGTTATGATAAGGAAGTGTTTCACACTTGTTTATAAGAAAAATTCAAATTTATGTTTCCTCATACATTGCATTCTACAAAATAAGTTATTTGATTGACTTTAACATATCTATAGAATATGAGACTTGTTATATATTGTAGTCTTCATATGCTTATTTATGTTATTCTTCATATATTTGTCTATTGGCATAAGTTTATATATTCTTTATTGCTTGAAAATTACTTAGTTTGTTTGTCAGCTCATTCTTTTATGATGACTCTTTTAAGTAATAGTAATAATTAGCTTGTGGATGATTTTGTAGATTCTTTGGAGCATCCGACAACATTTTGAAAATCATAGTTAAATACATAAATTGGTTTTACTTTTGCTTTAAATTAGTATTACAAAGATTAAGTGGTCTCTCTCTGCGTGGAGAGTTTTTTTTTTTTGTCTCATGTTTCTTGCATCAGTTTCATCTCTTTGAGTTTTACGAAGAGTTTGGTTGTTGTTAAGAGTTTGTGTACTTAGGTTTTTTCTTGGTTTCTTCTGTGCAAATATGGAGGAAATCACAAATATGTTTCAGCATCGTTTGGATTTCACCTGTGAAGAGCAAGATGTTTTCATCCAACTAGATCCTAATCTCTCTAATAATACTTTATCCTTGGAGTTATGTCTTCTGGTACAGGTGTTAACAAAAAATACTTTTAATAAGAGAGCTTTTATAGATACTCTTAGTTCTCTATGGAGTGGGCATGGTTCATGTAAGTTTAAAGAATTATATGATAACACTTTTGTTTGTCAATTTCATATTTTGCGAGACAAACTGAAAGTCTGCAGGGAGCGCCGTGGCACTTTGACAAGTCCTTGGTATTGATTGATGAGGTTAATGGTGAAGTTATTCCACGCCAAATTTCAATTCGCATAGCATATTTTTGAGGTTCAAATTCATAACGTTCCAACTATAGGGATGATGAAGTTTGTTGCGGAGACTTTTGGACGGTTTATTGGGACTGTCGTATCTGTGGATTCTGATGAAGAAGGTCATTGATAGGGTCGTTTTCTTCGACTAAGGGTTTCCTTGGATATAATGAAACCTTTATGTAGAGGAATGAAACTTTCTTTATCTGAGGGTGTTAGTTGCTGGGCTAATTTTCAATATGAGAGGTTACCTGAATTTTGTTTCCGATGTGGTCTACTGGGGCATGTTCAAAAAGATTGTGAGATTGATGTTCCTCCAAATGGTAATCAATATGGAGCCTGGTTACGTGTAATTCCAAATATGGCCATTAATCGACATAAAAAGATGGGTAATCTTAATCGGAAAACTCGCTTTTTTGTTCCTTTTGGGGGTGATGATGAGCCTTCTTCTCCTTCGAAAGAGAGTATTAGTCGTATTCTGGTGACAACGGAGCATCAAGTTCCAAGGGTGGTTCAGGTTGAATTGCAGTTGCAGGATGTGGAGGTTATAGAGGTTGCACATGAATCAGATTTGATTATTGGAACTGCTAACCCCTTTGAGATTTTTTAAAATTCAAATGTTGATGTGGTGGATTCTGCTGATTTGGCATCTTCTTTAAATGATGTGGGCATTCATACTAATCTGAATAAAAAAATTATGCCAACTACATCTTTGGTGGCTACACGTGGAAAATTTTTGCCAGGTCAGCTATCTTCTTCCTCTAGTCGTGAACATCAACAATCTACTTCTTCTGGTCAAGAAGCGACCATATGTTACTGATCTCACAAGTATTGGGAAGAAACAGAAAGTTGGTGGTGATGTTTCTAATTTAGCAGTTTTTCATGTTGATAACGTGGTGGGACTTGCTGAGTAGTCCCACCACAAGAAATGAAAATATTAAGTTGGAATCTCCATGGTATCGGGAATCCACGGACATTCTGGGCATTCAAACGAATGTTTAAACTAGAAAATCCCAATATGATTTTTTTAATAGAAACTCAGTGCTTAACTTCGCAAATGGAACGGATACGGCTGTCTACGGGGTTTGGGAATTGTTTTGCAGTGGATAGAGTTGGTCTGAGTGGGGGGCTTGCATTATTATGGAAAAAGGATATTGATATTCAAGTGCTATCTTTTTCCGTGGGTCACATTGATTTCAAAGTGTCATAAAAGAAAAGGTTTTTTAAGGCTTACTGGTTTTTATGGTCATCCTATTGTTGGGGAATGTCGTTTCTTGTGGGATTTATTACGACGACTAAAATCTGCTTAACCTTTGGGTTGGTTTGTTTTTGGAGACTTTAATGAAATCATGTTCAAATCGGAAAAAAAAGGGGGATGTGAACGTTCTTTAGCTCAAATGGAATGTTTTCAGGAAGTGCTTAATGATTGTTCTTTCAGCACTTTACCATCAGTTGGGTGTTATTATACTTGGAATAATGGGCGTATAGGTTCAGGGAATGTATAGGAATTGCTTGATCGATGTTTGGCAACTTGTGGAGGGCTACTCCTTTTTCCTAATATTCAGATAAAAACTTTGCCAAACTCTGTTTCTGATCATCTTGCAATTTTGATTGAATTGGTAGGATTTCAAAATTCTAATTGTCGATTTGGGAAGAGATTTCACTTTGAGGAAGTTTGGTCATCGGAGTTAGAATGTGAACGAATTGTTGACCGTATTTGGACTTCTACAGATGCTACATCTCTTAATGCTATATGAGTCTCTTATCTGCTTTCTACTTGTGCGGTTAAATTAAAATCCTGGAATAAATATGTATTCCAACATATCCAGGAGTCTCTACTAGACTGCCAAAAGAAGTTAAAGTCTTTGCAGGGGGTTGTTCCATCTGAAGAAAATTGTCTGAGGAAAAGAGCTATTGAAGGTCGAATTAATATGTTGTTGGAGAATGAAGAAATTAAATGGAAACAACGTTCTCGTGTTTCTTGGTTACAAGAGAGCGATCAAAATACCAAATATTTCCATAATTATGCCTCGGTTCGACGTAAGAAAAATAGGATTGGGGGGATTACAGATGCTTCGGGTAATTGGGTCACTCATTTCGATGTTTTATCAAGAGTTTTTATTAATTATTTTTAGGGTATCTTCCATTCATCTGGTTCGTTGCTGGATGATGATGTTTTACATAGCATGCATGGGCGTGTCACTCCTTGTATGAATACCTTGTTGTGTCGTATGTTCATTGCTGAGGAAATAAAAGCGAGTTTATTTCAGATGCCTCCTACAAAAGCTCCAGGAAGTGATGGTATGCCTGCTTTGTTCTTCCAAAGATACTGACATATTTTGGGGGACTCAATTACACTTGCATGTCTTCGAATTCTTAATGAAAAAGGTGATATATCTGCTTTGAATCATACTTTGATCTCTTTGGTTCCAAAAGTTCAAAATCCTATTATGGTTGCTGATTTTTGACCTATCAGTTTATGCACTGTTATTTATAAGATTGTTGCAAAAACAATTGTGAATAGGCTGAAACAGATTCTCCCTGCCATTATTTTTTAGGAGCAAAGTGCTTTTGTTCTTGGTCGACATATTACAGACAACATTATGGTTGCTTTTGAGGCTATGCATGTCATTAACAGGAAACGAAATGGATCTATTGGTGTTATGGCAGTTAAGCTAGGAATGAGTAAAGCTTATGATCGTGTTGAGTGGTCTTTTTTACAGCGTGTAATGCAGGAGATGAGTTTCTTGATTCAGTGGGTGGAATTGATTATGAGATGTATTTCTTCTGTTACTTATTCAGTTTTAATAAATGGGATTTCAAAGGACTTGATTACTCCTCACAGAGGTCTTTGCCAAGGAGATCCTCTTTCTCCATACTTATTTCTTCTGTGTGCTGAGGATTTATCATCTCTATTTAAAAAGGCTACTTTTGAGAGGCGTCTACATGGATTAGCTCTTGCTCCTACTTGCCCAGTTGTTTCACATCTTTTTTTCGCAGATGATGCAGTGCTTTTTACAAATGAGTCTCAATTGGAATGTAGTAAGATCTTGTAGATTTTGGCAAAATATGAAGCTGCTTCGCGCCAACAAATTAACTTACAAAAGACTGTTATCACTTTCAGTCCTAAAACTTAAGTAGCATTGCAACAATGTATTAATCGGGACTTTGGGGTTTGTAGAACTATTGGTCTTTCAAGATATCTCGGTCTACCTTCTTTTCTTGGTAGTAGAAAATCTGCTCTGTTTCACGACATTAAAGACAGAGTATGTAAGAAACTTATGGGGTGTAAAGAGAGGTTTTTATCTCGGGCTGGTAAAGATATTTTGATCAAGGCAGTGGCTCAATCTATACCTACCTATGCTATGAGTTGCTTTAAACTTCCAAAAATTCTAATTTGGAATTTAAATAGCATGGTTTGTCGTTTCTAGTGGGGAAATTGTGGAGATAAGAGAGGTATTTCCTGGATTAAGTGGAATAAATTATGTCAATCGAAGGATACTGGAGGATTAGGATTTTGCTCTTTAAAAGAATTTAATCATGCTTTATTGGCAAAGCAAAGTTGGAGAATCTTTCAGAACCCTTCTTCTCTTATGGCTTGAGTTTTGAAAGGAAAGTATTTTCCGTTTTCTTCTTCTATGGCTGCAACAATTGGCAGAAAGCCTTCTCATCTTTGGAGGAGCATTATTTGGGTTTAGAAAATTATAGAGCAATGAGGTATTTGGCAAGTTGGTGATGGTGCTTCAATTAAAATTTATAAAGATGCTTGGCTGATGCATTTTGGTTCTTCTAAGATTTTGTCTCCTAAGATTCTAAATGAAGATGCTTGTGTTGTTGATTTATTGTCACCTTCGGGGGGTTGGAATTTGTCACTGCTTAATGGCGTTTTCTCTGCGGATGAAGTTCAAATCATCTTACAAACGCCTATTGGTGTAATGGGTAGACTGGATCTTTTTGCTTGGAAATTTACTCCAAATGGGGTGTATTCGGTTAAATCTAGTCATCATGTGGCCAGAAGGATTGATCATGGTGATTTAGTTGGTAGTTCAAGTATGCATAGTAGTAAGAACTGCTGGAAATCTTTATGGGCACTACATGTTCCAAATAAAGTGAAAATGTTTCTTTGGAGAGCTTGTGTTGGTGCTGTGCCGACAATGCTTGCCCTTTCAACTAGGATTTCTAATGTCTGTTCTAATTGTCCTATGTGTAAGTTTAAGGAGAAGTTAAAGCTTCATGCACTTTGGACATGTTCACGTGTGAAATCAATTTGGAAGGCTCTTGATCTTTATTTGAGGTTACAAGACAATAGGTATACCTCTTTTATTGATTTATGCTTTGATGTACTGGTTAGTTTTCTGATGGAGGATAGAGAAATGTTTGCTTGGGGCTGCTGGGCTTTATGGAATAATAGGAATGGTTTTATCCATGAAGGCAGTCATTTTGATTTAGATGTTGCTAGTATGGCCAATAAGATTCTTAGTTTGCATCATGAGTTTTGTGATGTTTTTAAAAGTCCATTTATGAGTTCTACTGTTGCTGTCCAATGAGAAAGAATGAGTTCTCCAGCATCTCTGATGGTTTCCTCTCAAAGTTTTGTTGTATCGGCTGTTGGAAATTCGAAAATTAATGTGGATGCTTTGGTGCCTCAATCAGGTACTAATTATGGTTTAGGGGTGGTTGTCCGAAATCATTTTGGTGATTTCATGGGTGCAATTGCAAAACCAATGGTTGGTCGAGTATCGGTGTTAAGAGTGGAATTGATGGCGTTGCATGCAGATTAGTCTTTTGTATTGAAGCAGGTTTTTCCACTGATGGCGGAATTGATGGTGTTATACAGAGTGATTCTCGACAAGCAATATTAAGGCTACGTGAGGGTGCTAATGCTTTGGATGAGAACTGTTTCCTTGTTGAGGAAATACATAAGTTGCTATCTTTGCATTTTTCTTTTCTATGTGTTCATGTTCCTAGAACAACAAATACGGCTACTCATATAGTTGCCAAATATGCTATAAATTTGGATAACCATGTTGTTTGGCTTGAAATGGGTCCTGACTGACTGTCTTTGACCCTTCAAGCAAATTTGTGTATTTCTCTTTCTAATTAATGCATTTTGGTTATTTAAAAAAAAAGTATTACAAAGAGGTTATTATGTCGCTTTAAGGATTTCAAATTTTAAATTGCATCGGTTGCTAAATTTTATCGGTATTTATTATCTTTAGATGCAATAGTTACTATTTATAATTAGTTTTTGAACTCATTTCTTAATATATTGAAAGTTATTTAAATTTTTTATATTTTTCGTAAATACATGAATGGTAGCCACTATAATCATGCTCGACATAAGGAGCATAATTATGATGTGTTACCATTATTAATTACATCAAATATATGCTATGTATCTCTTATTGTTTATAAATGTAAGATCTTGCAAAACACAAGAATGCAACAAATCCAACTGCACAAATCCCAGCAAGCAGCCAATAAAAGTAATCAATGTGAGCTCGATTCAAATTGGTAGAAAACCAACTGTCTTGGCCAAAGCCACTAGTGATTTCGTCAATGGCTGAGATAAGAAAGCTGCTCAAAAAGCTCCCCATACCAAGAATACTGAGGTAAAGCGAGACTCCCATGCTCCTCATTTCAGTTGGAACTTGCTCCGAGAAAAACTCTTGCATACCAACCATGGTGAAAACATCTGCTATACCTAACAACACGTACTGAGGAACCAACCACCACATGCTCATCGGAACGGTGGCGTTTGGCATATCGACCAGACCATATTCTTGAGCGGTTTTAAGCCTTTTTGTTTCGACAACGGCTGCAACTACTATGGTCAAAATCGATAGCAATATTCCTGTACCAATTCTTTGTAGTATTGTAATACCAGATGGTTTTCTTGTGAACGAACTTACAATAGGAACGAGAACGCGGTCGTAAATGGGAACGAAGAGAACGATGGCGATGCTGTTGAAAGATTGAAGTGAAGCGGCTGGTATTTCAAACCCAGGAATGATTTCTCTGTTCATTGTCGCTCCTTGCTTGGTAAAGAAAGTTGAAGACTGTGCAAAAACAATAGCGAATACCACGCATGTTCCCCATATTGGAACAAGTCTGAGCAGTGACTTTGCGTCTTCAACCTCATCAATAGTACAATGCATTTTCTCATCTTCCTCCAAACTATCCGGTACAATCAAGGCTTTGTTGAGGAACCTGCCAAATTATATATGCGAGTCGAACGTCAACTTAAGTAAGCAACTTGAAAAAAAAAAAGATGGATTTTTTTATTATATAAAATCACAACGTATATAGTACACTGTTTTCATAAGCTAAAATTTGTGACAGGTATATTAAAATTTAGTTATATACTTTAACAGATTTTTGTATTTAGGCTAAAAAATAGATTTTAGACTAGAAAGTGGGAAAAAAAACAGCCCAAAGCTAGCACCCACGTAGAAAATCCATAAAAAAGATCAACATGTGAAATATGAATTGAATATTAAAAATTAACGAAATCAGGTAATTAACTCAAAACCTACAACTCTAACACCATAATAAATAAAGTAGTAAAACAATTCATGAATTACGCTATATAATTTAATTTAAATTTCAAAAGATTTTTATATATGTTGAAAGTTTATATGTTCTCTTACTTGAACTGTTCATAACATTGTGGAAGTAAGGCTCTATGAGATTCTTCTTCAGTTGGTATTGGCGATGGGGCGTAACTCCGATTTCTAAATGCTGCAATAAACACCCGGCCAATTCTCGAAAATGGGCTCCGTCCATGTTGATTAACATTGGTATATCTATAAGTTCTAGCTCCAAACCAGAAAACCACCAAAGAAATCACCATCCCAACGAAAAGAATTCCATAACCCAGACCCCAACTGATATCTTCTTGTATGTAGCATACTATCACATATGCTAGTAAAATGCCTGTGCATATACCAAAATACCACCAATTGAAGAAGGAGCTTTTGGCTTTCGACTCCTCGGGATCTTGGCCATCGAACTGTTCGGCTCCGAAAGCCTGAAGGGAAGGTTTGTGTCCACCTTGTCCGACTCCAATTAGATACAAAGAAAAGAAGAATAATACTGATTTGTACCCATCGGACGGTAGTAAAGCCGACAGAGCCAGCAAACCTAGTGCCTGCCATTCATATATATAGATAGTTCCAACATAAGTCTAAAATGCCCTGTTGCACATTCATTAATGTTGAAACGTCCTTTCATTCATTAAATTATATTTGACAAATCATCTTAATTATTGATCTTTGAAAATGTAAATCTAATAGTGCATAAACAATGGAAAGTTTTGCATAGTTATAATAATACTGATCATGACTTATATGCCTTAAACCAACCTGGATTGACATTTATTTACCAAATAAACATGGATTGACATTCAGCTACTTAATTAATTTGTTCTACCTCTTTAAACCAACTTGGAAAAAGTAAAGGCCAATTGATTTTTTGGCATAAACGTACATTCATCTTAAGGTTAATAAGTGTAGGTTAATTCTTTGACATTATGGTAGAAGAAAGTTGGTAGAGATCACAAACCGGAATGTAGAGCAGAGAAGAGAAAATAATGGTACGGTAGCGCCCAAGAAATGAATCTGCCACAAAAGCTCCAAGCATAGGCAGCAACCACGCCGTTCCAGACCATAGATTCACGTTGGCAGCTGCCGCAGCCGTAGATTGTCCGAGCTGTTCGGTTAGAAAGGTTATAAGGTTGGAACGAACTCCATAGCAAGCAAACCTCTCAAACACCTCCGCACCTAGAGAAAAATATAAATGATACGGATATACACGATGATTTAAAATTTAAAAACAAAAATAAAATAATTTAATTTGATATCAAAGCAACATTCATTTATGAGTACGTCCAATTGACTAACCTATGATAAAACCGGCTGACCTCCAACCACCTGATTTGGATCTTAAAACTGGGCGGCCTTCGCAGTCGACAGCATCCTTGACAGTGTCATCGAGCAGCGGCGTCTCAAGGGCGGCGTCGGAGCTGGAATGTTTGAAATTAGTGGGCATTGGAAGATAGAGTTCAAGTACTATAGGCAACACTTGAGGTAAAAAAAAGTACTGAATGCGTGCACATGGAGTACTCAAAAAACAGCTACTGCTTTATATAGTTGTTGTGAACGTGAAAGTGAGATTGTAAATGAGCTGTCCGATTGGATTTAGATTTATGTAAGGTTGGGATTAAATAGTAAATAATTATGAATGTGGAACATGCATATGTCAACTCCAATCATGTATACGCGAAAGAAATAGATATTAATGAGGACGTGGAGACGCGAGGCTGGTCAAATTTCGATTAATAAATAGAATTTTGAATCTGACACGGTTTATGATCCACATACTTTATTTGATCGCGGATCTGATGGGATTTATATTAATCTGATGCTTTTTGTATAAATATTGGAGCTAAATCTGATACCTCTCAATGGGAATAGGGAATAGACCAACTGTGCTTGCCGATAGACTAGACTAGAAACAATGGGAAGTGGGAACCAAAATAATATTTAAAAGAGCATATGGGAACGCGCCAGCTGTTTTTTTGTTAGGAATGGAAAACCGTGTCGTGCTGAATTTATTACTTTCCATGATTAGTACTTTGACAAATAGAACTCAGTTTTTGAAACAGCTTTAATTTAAAAAAGAAAAGCTGCTCTTTTACATTTAATTACAAAGTTGTCATTCTACAATTTAATACCAGTTTCTCATCCTCTTTTTGAAAAGAGATATTCCACGTACACCACATTTGATGAAGGTTTTCACAATAGTAGAAATCTCAACGATTAAACTGCTTAATTGATTCTTAAAAAAGATGCAAAGTATTTATAGCAAAAAAAAAAAGTAACAATCGTGTTACAAGCACCAGACAATATTGTGCACTTGAGGGTGTAGCCCAGTGGTAGGAGCCAGTCGAGCCTTCACACCTACGAGTACGGGAGTTGAGGTTCGAGTTTTGGTAGCCCCATTTGGACTCAAGTGCTCCTCTCCGCTGCTACCGCACGAGGGGGAGGGAGATTTTAGCGACACGGGCTCCAATCGCGGACTCCTATCGGGTTAAAAAGACGCCTTGGTCTGTCCACTCGCTAAATACTTCCTGGGCCTATGACCCCGCTACGGGTAGGTCCTTTTCTATTCACCAAAAAAAAAAAACCAAACAATATTGTAATATTTTATTGATTTGTTTTTGAAATTATTACTTCTCCTTCTTTGATTTGAATAAATTGATATTTTCCTGAAAAAAATAAAAAAAATATATAAGTTCAATCATTAATTAAAAATTGATTTATATTATATTATTCTTTCAATCAATTAATATCGGTTTTGCAACTGCAATTCGAACATTGCATTTTGCTTCTATGTTTATTTTTGTTTTTGGTAAATCATTTTGCTTTTATGTTTTAATAGAAGAATGGTAACTTTGTAATTAAATAGGAAAAAAATAGTTTTTCTTTTTAAATTGAAGCATATTTAAAAGAAGAGCGCTATGCATGTGTTAAACTCCTAAATGAGCCCGTGAGAGTGTCTAAGTCCACACGGCCCATGCATTATTATTTTTGTCCTTGACTTAATGAAGTTTTAGTGAAATCCAATTTTTTTTTTCTAGTTTTTCAAAATATTTACTTTGCAAATGGGAAGTTAATAAAAAGAAAAACGACGGGGTTAATGCGGCCACAAGCAATGAAACATAGGAGAATGAGGTGCCAGTGACATTTGATAGACCAAATCCTCAAAGAATTAGAAGTTGCATGAAAGATTTCGGCATTCACTGATAGCATGGTCCCAAAATCTTTTAAATCTTCTAAATCACGCTGCAGAATCATGGCAACAAATACGACGGTTTTTAAGAATGATTATTGTCTATGCGATGAATAGATACATAGAAATCAACTTATAAGATAATATGTCATATGACAGTGAATTTATGTATAAACGACAAATCTAAGCTAGAATCGTCATTTTTGCTTCAACCGACATCGTTTTAGCGAGTGTTTTTGAAAATTTAGGCACTAATCTCATTCATTTTTCTCCACTTTTCATCTGAAATCTATTTTTCTTTGCTGCAAAAACCAATTTTCCTTGGCTGCAAACTGATTTATGAAGGTCACACTGCTCAATTTTTTGCCGGAATTCGCTATATCTTCACTTAAAACTTTAAGGTAAATATATAACAACTTTTTTTATGTCGTTTTTGTGCCTTTTTTTTTTTTTGTTTACTTGTTTTTAGGTATTTGTAAAATGCCAAAAAGTTGAGTTTGAGTGGATATATTTGATCAGTTTTTGCTCGATAATGGTGTTTTTGTGTTTGTTTCAACTTGAATTTATAGGTTTTTTGCTTAGTATCGATTGCATGTTGAGTGTTCTGTAAATGAAATTTTTTTGGGCAAGTTTTTGCTCAGTAATGGCATTTTTGATATGAATAAACTTGGAGATTGTATTATGGTGAATTTATATGGATAGGTGTCGATAATGTTTAATTAGCATTATTGTTTGTATAAATTAATCAAAGTAAAAATTATTGTTTATATGTTTTTTGTTTAGTTAATGCTAATTATTATTTTTAATTGAAAAATAAATATATTAAATATAACAACTGCATATTTTTAGTTATCCTAATTAAATCTAATTTGCAAAAAAAAAATCTTTAAATCGATGGTTTCCACATAGACAATCTGCCACGTCATTATTTTAAACGATGATTTAAAAAAGAAACCATCATTTATACTGTGTGCCACATGGCATCCACATGAAATTTAATATCATCAAACAGGTTTTAAAACGACATTTCATCGTGTAAAAATGTTAGTTGCGAACTATTGTTTATATTAAAAATTTTATACGATGCAGGATAAACGATCTGCATAAGAGAAAAAGCACTCATTTTTTGAAATTGCTTTAATTTAAAAAGAAAAGGCGGTCTTTTACATTTAATTACAAAGTTGTCATTCTTCATTTTAATACTAGTTTTTCCATCTTCTTTTTTAAAATAAAAATTATATGTAAAACCTTTATACCTCCTATAAAGTATCTGTTGAGGGTTTCACTATGAATAACTTATTACACCATGTATCACCCATTTAACCAGCACATAAAAAAGCTTAAAGTTTTTCCCTTTTCAATCCGTAAGTTATGGAGGTGAAATTTTCCTTGCAAACCGACCTTGTCTTCTCCAATGTCATGTTTTTGGAATCACCCCCTTTTTTCCCTCTTAGAAATTATGTGCAAACAAAAGTTGATGGCAAGGTGAAAAATTAGATTTGGTCAATTTAGATTTGGGCTTTTTAAGTACAAATTAGTTTTTGGGATGCAGTGGAAATAGAGGCTCGCCGAGAATTGATGTCAATATTATAGGAGGTTGTTCTTTTTTTTTATTATGAGTTCACTCGCCGTTTAAAATTAAAGTCATTTTGTTTTATATTTATAAATTTATGTACTTCTTTTATATATATACTCTCACATTGATTTAAACTGAAGCTATTTAATTGATTTTAAAAATAGATGCAAAATATTTATAGCAAAAAAATAAATAAATTAACAATTGTGTTACAAGCACCAATTAATTTTTTACTAAATGACATTGTAATATTTTATTAAGTTGTATTTGAATTTTTCTAGTTCGAACAAATTGATATTTAATTTTCTAAAATAAAATTAATGGTATAATCATTAATTAAAGGTTGATTTATTTATCTTTAGATTCTATTAATCCTCCAATCAATAAATATTGTTTTTGCAACTCCAAATCGAAAATTGCATTTTGCTTCTCTGTTTAGCTTGAAGAATGGTAATTTTGTAATTATATAGCAAAAAATAGTTCTTCTTTATAAATTGAAGCATATTTAAAAGATGCGCGCTGTGTGTCAAAGTCCTAAATCCAGCGAGTAGGCGTGAGATTCTCCAAATCCACGCGGCGCAGACCAAAGACTAAGATTATTAGGTCCCAAAAAAAAAAAAAAGAAGCCTGGCGTGGCAGCATGCATGCATTATTATTATTATTATTATTATTTTTTTAAAGATAATGGTTTCGAACCTTCATTAATATTAAAAAATATATTATATTTTATCTGGACCTTTTAAGTTTATGTTAATTTTAATTTAATATTTTAAATTTTAAAAATTATAATTACCATATTCTTACAAAGAGTAATAAAATTATTTTAAATGTACGTATGAAAAAATAAAAGATGCAAACAATAACTAATAAAAATAATTAAAATATAAAAGGAGATTGAGACCATTGTCAAATTATTTAAATAAATAAATAAAAACAAAAGGGTTTTAACTCTGTTTTCCCGGGATATTAATTGTTTAAGTTAATGAAATTCTAATCATATCCAAACCTTTTCCTTTTGGTTTAATTTTTCAAAATATTTACTTTGCAAATGGGAAGTTAATAAAAAGTAAAAAGCAAGAAGGATGGGACTAATTAATGCAGCCCCCAGCAAATTAGAATGAGATGAAAGTGATCGGTCACAGACGAAGTCCTGGAAGAATTAGAAGTAGCACTATTAGAAAATAGGGTCATAGACGTCGATGAAAAACTGACGTTTTAAATGTATATACGATGGATAGTAAACCGTCGTCTAATGAGGTATCATCGATACTTATAAAATATAGACGACGGTTAAAAACCGACGTTTAAAATTTTACTACGACGGACCACATCATTGTCTAAAATAACACTGAAGCCACGTGGACGCCACGGAGCAAATATATAGACGATGGTTTAAGATTGAAATCGTCGTTTATGTTAAGTATAGATAACGGTTTTATGTAGAAACTGTCGTCTATGTTTTTTTTTTTCAGCGGCTTTTAAATAAATTTATACAAAATTATATTAAATATTATTCTAATTACAAAACTTTTATACAAAATTACTAATTAAACCAAAACTCTCATATACAATTTTTCACACAATATATGCACGGGTAGTTCATACATATAATCAAGTTTAATACATATCATCAAGTTTCATATATATCACCGGATAATTTATACAATTTTCGATTATATACACAATATACAAATTAACAATCAACTTAACAAATACATTCAATATTCAAACAAAATAATACATTATATTCACTATTCAAACTTTTCAATGCATAGATTCAAACATTTTCACAGAATAATGCATTCACAATTTATTAAAAACAATTTAAATAAATTGCCGAGCACTAACCTTAAAGTTTTTGGGCTAAAAATCACAAATATGTAAAATGAAGAAGTAATCCGACCACAATATAGAAGATGAGAAACGGCGACCACAGTGGAGAAGAGGAGGAACGACGACCACAGTGGAGAAGATGAGGAAACGGCAACCACATTGTAGAAGATGAGCAAACAGCGGCGGGTGCTTTAGGGTTTCTAAAGAAGTGAGGGAAAATAAGAGAGGAAGAGGAGTGTAAAGAACAAAACACGGAGTTAAAAACGACGAACAAAAGCTAGGCTCATCGTTTTTTTTTTCAGGAATGGGTAAAAATGACGATTTTAGCTTAAAATCATCATTTTTACAAGGTAAAGATGACGGTTATAAGCTAAAACCATCATTTTTTATTTTTTTTATTTTTTTTATATCCAGAACGTTTATAATTTAATCAACGACGACGGTTCCTTTAGGAACCATCGTCTATTCTCTACAAAGAGACATGTGGCAGCAACGTGGATGCCACGTGTCTTAGGGATTTATAGACAACGGTTTATAAAGAAACCGTCATCGTTGATTAAATTATAGACGACGGTTTTGTTTATAACCATCGTTGATTGTTTCTTTCTACAACGGCCCGTCGTCTTTATTACCCGCCAAAGTTAATAACCGTCGTATTAGTGTATCAACGTCGGTTTTCTTTGTTAACTGACGTCTATATAAAAATAAGGCCATCGTCGATAGCTTATTTCTGTAGTAGTGTAGGGGAGGGCAAAAATCAATCTGGCCTGATAAAACTGACCGAACTGGACTGGCCGGTTTGGTTTCAATGGTCATTGCAAAAAAATCGAATATACCAATTTGGTGTGCAATTTGGCTCAATATTTTGCCGAACCGAACCGAACTGGTTTACTAGTCCCATTTTTTTCTTTCCAAAATTCCATTGTATTAAACATAAAACCCTAATCCCTAATTTTGTCACTTTATAATTCTATTCCAATTCCCATTTCAGCCGCCACTTCCCTTCCTCCCTCCCCCCAATTTTAGCCACCAGCTTTGCCTCATCCCCGATCTCTCTTTCTCCATGACGAACGGCATAGTGACGGCGACTAACAGGATGGCTGCCTCTCTCTTTCTCTCTCTCTCGACGACGGGCCTCTCTCTTTTTCTCTGCGGCAAGTTGGCAACGCGGCAAGTTGGCAACGCGGCAAGTCTGGTTGTTTGGTTGGTGTTTGATTCATCTTCACCAAGTCGGCAAAACTTTTTCTGGGTGTTTGGAACTTTGCTCTTTAGTTTTTTTTTTTTCCTTTTTATTGAATCTCGGCCAGAAACCGACGCCGGCAGACCATTATCGGTACAGTTTTACACCGGTTATTTAGAGTGCTCGGTCGGTTGGTCATTTTATCAAAACTGGCAAAAAAACTGGCCGAATCCGATCGCGTCCACCCCTAATTAGAAGATGTAGGAGAGACTCAGCATCAACCATCATTGAATAGCATGGACCCAAAATCTTTTTAAATCTTCTAAAAGCTCAAATAGTTCAAGAAAATATAAAATATAACTATAAATGAGCAAATCTCTATCAATCAATTTAAACATATATATGCTGAATTGATCATGAATTCGATTCCTGGCCATAACCCAATATCAGCAAGAAAAAAAAAATGTACTGCATATTTTAAGTCCAAATTATTTGACCACAAACCAATATTCCATCATTATCTAAACTAACTTTTTTTCCTTGGGAAATATTTTGTAAACTAATTTGAGGACGCAACTACTATTTTGGTTTCAACTACTATTTTAAGTCCAAATTATTTGAGCACATTCTCTTTTGGTTTCAATAAACTTTCACTTTTTCTCAGAAAAAAAGAGAACTACTATTGGTTAAAATATATATATATATATATTTGTACTCAAACTCCTTGTTTTCTTAAAACAACAAATACTTTTCTTTATTCCTTATTCTATAAAAGTTTTTCTTAACAATATTTACATGACAAGGTCAAATGGCTATAATTGATTGTACGTATGTAAAATGATCTTCTTTTTTAACAGTTTTAATATATGTGGCCGTTGCGTATAAGTAAGAGCGTTCAGGCTAATAGGAGTTAGATCATTATTTTTTTTATATTTCATCTTTAATACTTTTATTTTTATTTTTGGTCATTAAATGTGCTTTTTAAGTTTGGCTTTTTTTGAACTCATTTTGGATTCTCACATTTATTTTTGTTTTTGGGTAGAATTGTTGAGTTTTAAACTTAGAACTTTTAAGTCTTTTGGCTCTATTACAATATTGAATTATTATTTTTTTCAAAAGTTTAAGCTAATAGAAAGTGGGTCATTATATCTTTTTTATTTCATCTTTAATATTTAGGCTTTAATTGGCATAACTTTCAATTTTATTTATGCTTCTCTTTTGCTTATTCAAAAGAGATTCCTGAAAAAACCACTATTTACTGGTTTTGATTAAAAATGCTTGTGAAAGCTTGAAGCACTTCTAGAAAAATGTCCAAACATTTCCAAAAACAGCTTTTAAACTTTAAAAGCTGCTTTCAGATACTCAAAAGTTCTGCCAAACAAAGCTTTAGTACTATACCCTTGTACTTTTTAAATATAAGATTTTGAAAGATACAAGTAGCTAGCAACAAATCCTAGGCGTTTGTGAAAGAATGGAGTACAGCTTGCAGGAGTATTGAAAATGTAAGAAATAATCCTCAAGCTGCATCTATTAAAACAGAGAGATCAAAATGGTAGTGTTTTGCTACTGTTCATTTAAAGGAACGGTGCCGTATCAAGCTTGTTTGTGATTGGCCTGTTCTGATTTGAGGTTTTTCTCTTCAATATAAGCCTCCTTCACAACTCATCTGGTACGACAGCTATTACAGAGAATAGAGAGAGAAAGTGCAAAAGTTTTCTGGTTCTTTTTTGTTCTTGAGAGAGAGAGTCTGAGTGAATTCTTTCTTCTTTGTGAGTTTAGAATAATGGTTGTATCATGGGGATTGGGATTAGGTTATGTGTGGTGAATATTGGTGTACTCCCTAATCTTTAAACTCTAATTTCTTTGATCAATAATAGCATAAACTCTCACTGGATTCCGAGGATGTAGGCAAATTGCCGAACCTCGTTAAATTTGGCTGTGTTTTGTTTCTCTTGATCTGTCAATATCGTTTTATGGATTTCCTAACAGTGGTATCAGAGCCATCGTCTTCGTCTCTCCTATACGAAGTTTTTGTCTCAGGAATCATCTTGGTGTTTTGGTTCTTGAAGCATTCAATATGTCTATGAAATTTGAGGTTCAAGTGTTTGATGGCAAAGGAGATTTCCTTCTCTGGCGCAAGAAGATGAAAGCGGTACTCATTCAGATGAAGATTGCAAAGGCGATTGACAACTTGTATCCCTCTGTTACTTCTGGTGATAAGCGTGCTCAAGCCGATGAGATTGCGTTGAGCACAATAATCTTGCACCTCTCGGATAACGTTCTGAGAAAGGTGGATAGCGTCAAAACCACATTACATATGTGGACCAAATTGGTAGAACTTTATTAGGTAAGGTCTCTACCTGATAGAATACATCTTCTTGAACAATTTTTTAAGTATAAAATGGATATCACTAAAGACTTAGAAGTTAATCTTGATATGTTCAATCGATTAATTCTAGATCTTGCTAATTGTGATATGGTATTTTTTGATGAACATAACTCTGTCATTTTACTTAATTCTTTGCCTGAAGTATATAAAGATGTAAATAATGCAATAAAATATGGGAAGGACAAACTGACTATTGATATTGTGACAAGTGCTCTTAGAGCCAGAAGTCTAGAATTAAAACTGAGTCCAAACATGAGGGTCTTAGTATCAGTGGGAGACACCCTATTAGATCTGTGAGTCAGAATGATTATAAGACCAAATTTAGAAATACCTCTAGGTCAAACTCTAAAACTAGAAAATGTAGAAAATGTTATTATTGTAAGAAGGATGGTCATTTCATTAAGAACTATTACAAAAAGAAAAATGATGAGAAGGAGAAAGGTCAAGAAAGTGGAGACTTGTCAATAGTCTCTACTGACCAAATTGAGGCAGAGGTTTTGAATGCAACCTTTGAACAGGTGAAGTCTGAATGAGTTTTAGGCTCTGGTTGCTCCTTTCATATGTGTCCAAGTGTTAACTATTTTCAGTTTTATGTTAAGATGGATGGTGGTCAAGTTTTGTTAGGTAATAATGAATCATGCCAAGTGATTGGTATAGGAAATATTAAAGTTCAGATGCATGATGGGACTGTCAAAACACTCATAAGTGTTAGACATGTACCGGGTTTGAAACGAAATTTGATATCTATTGACATGCTTGATGAATGTGGTTTTTCTTGCAAAATAAAAAATGGTATGATGAAAATAACCAAAGGTTCCTATGTGGCTATGAAAGGAATTAAAAAGAATGGTCTATATGTGTTGCTTGGTAAAACTGTAATTGGATCTGTCAATTCTTCTTTGAGTTCATTTGTTGATAAAACTGACCTGTGGCATAAGAAGTTAGGTCACATAAGTGAAAATGGGTTATATTACTTGAATAAGCAGGAAGTTTTTGGTACTGATGTGATCAGTAAATTAGATTTTTGTGAAAATTATGTCTTTGGAAACAACACAGATTAAGTTTTAACTTGAGTACTACTAAGTCTAAATCAATTCTGGATTATTTACATGCTGATTTGTGGGGTCCCACTAAGGTTCAAACTCAAAGTAGAAACAAATATTTTCTTTCCATTATTGATGATTATTCTAGGAAAGTTTGGGTTCTTTTATTAAAAACCAAAGATGAGGCTTTTGTTAGATTTAAAGAATGGAAATTACTTGTTGAAAATCAAACTAATAAGTTTGTAAAAGCTTTGAGAACCGACAATGGCCTGGAATTTCGTAACAAAGAATTTGATGACTTTTGTAGTATGCATGGTATTTCAAGACACAAAACAGTGAAGCACACACCACAACAGAATGGTGTAGCTGAGCATATGAATAGAACTTTGCTTGATAAAGGAAGATGCATGTTGTTTTCTTCTAGTTTGCCAAAACTGTTTTGAGGGTAAGCTATAATGACTGCCATGCATTTGATAAACCTGTCACCATCCACGATTTTAGATTTTAAAACACTAGAACACATATAGACTGGAAAAAGGCCAGATTAAAGTAGATTAAGAGTTTTTGGGTGTGTTGCCTATGCTCACCAGTCAGAGGGGAAACTAGAACCTAGGAGTATTAAATGTGTGTTTTTAGGTTGCCCTCTATGTGTTAAAGGTTATAGGTTGTGGGTGAAAGAAGGACAAGGTTATAAAGTTGTTATTAGTAGGGATGTGATCTTTGATGAATCTACTATGCCTTGCAAGATTACTATCAATGCAGGTACTGAATTGTCATACAAAGCTGAAATTAAACAAAAAGAGAAATGAAGAGTTTGTAAGATGATAAAACAGATCCAACTCCTCAAGATGGGGAAAAATTAGATATTTCAGAACCTTCTACCCCATAGCGAGTGAAGTCAGTATCTTCAGATGAAGATGAAGATAGTAATCAAAGTGATCAAGTGACATCAACAACAAGACAGAAAAGCCTTGCTTCTCTAGGATACTTACTCACTTGAGACAGAGCAAAAAGGCAAGTCAAACCCACCAGACGATATGGATTTGCTGACTATATGGCATATGCTAGTTGCTTTTCAGGACTTGGCTGAGAATGAGCCTACTACATATAAGGAAGCCATAAATTCAAAGGAAGCTTCACAATGGAAAGAAGCAATGTTAGAAGAAATGAAGTCTCTTCAGATCAATAAGACTTGGGATCTAGTTCCTGCTCCTGCTAGTCAGAAAATTGTAGATTGCAAGTGGCTCTACAAGGTTAAAGAAGGTCTAACAAAATCAGAACCAGTTAGGTACAAAGCTAGGCTGGTGGCCAAGGGATTTACCCAAGTAGAAGGGGTAGACTACAATGAGATCTTCTCACTAGTAGTGAAATTCACAACAATTAGGACAATGTTGGCTTTAGTAACTCATTTTGATTGGGAGCTGGAGCAACGCAATGTCAAGACAACTTTTCTTCATGGAGAACTTGAAGAGAATATATACATGAAGCAGCCAGAAGGTTTCGAAGTTAAGAGAAAATGTGGAGAGCTGGTTTGTCTTCTTAAGAGATCGTTGTATGGGTTGAAGCAATCTCCGAAAAGCGATTTGATTCTTTTATAACTAAGATTCGTTTTATAATGAGCAATTATGATAGTTGTATGTACTTCAAAGATTCAATGGGAAAAAAGGCTGTTTATCTACTATATGTAGATGATATGTTGATTGCTAGACCAAGTTTAAGAGCAATTCAACATGTCAAGAAGCTTGTCAACTCAGAATTTGACAAGAAAGATCTTGGTAAAGCTAAGAAAATTATGGGAATTACAATAAAGAGGGACATACAGGAATTTGAAATGAAGCTTCTGCAATCATTTTATTTGCAGAAGATTTTATCAAGGTGTTTTATGGGAAATGATCAGGTATTAAATTTACCTCTTGGAGGTCACCTCACATTATCTAGTTATCAAAGTCCTAGCTCAAACTATGAAAGAGAAGACACGTTGATAGTACCTTATTCTAATGCAGTGGGATTAGTCATGTATACCATGATAAGTACTCGATCAGATCTAGCACATGCTATTAGTATGCTCAATAGGTTTATGGCAAATCCAGGCAGACCTCATTGGGGAGCAATGAAAGGACTCATAATGTATCTCAATTATACTAAGGATGAGGGTCTGATTTATAGAGGAGGACAGCAGGATGTTGAGTTGGTGGGATATGTTGATGCCGATTATGTTGGAGATATGGATAGGAGGAGATCCATTTCAGCATATGTATTTACTCTATGTGGGAATTGCATAAGTTGGAAGTCTCAATTACAATCTGTGGTAACACTCTCAACCACTAAAGCTGAATACATGGCTGCTACTGAAGCAGCCAAGGAAGCTGTATGGTTAAAATGACTTCTCATGGAGCTTGGAGTTTTGAAGCAAGATGTAATTTTGTCACAGATAACCAAATTGCTATTTACTTGTGTAAAAACCCTGTCTTCTATGAGAGGTCTAAGCACATTCAAATCAAGTATCACTTTATCAGAGACTTGGTAGCAAATCAGGTATTCAGGCTAGAAAAGATTTCTACTAAATTCAATTTGTCAGATATGGGGACAAAAGTGTTACTGGTAAGCAAGTTTAATACTTGCAAAGATCTGCTCCGAATTGGAGCAGGTTTATGTTGGTGAATAAGTGACTGGAAAAGTGTTAGTCTATGCTATGGTTTTAAGCTTGAGGATTAGGTGGAGATTTGTAAGAAATAATCCTCACTACTACAGAAAATAGCTATTGACGACGACCATACTTTTATATAGATGTCGGTTGAAAAAGAGAGCCGTCGTTGATAAAATAAGACGACGGTTAAAAAACATCAACGATGGTTTTAACTGTAACCGTCGTCTAAAGTTACATCAAAGATGACGGTTACTTCAACAACCGTCGTTGATAAAAGACTAAAATACACGTGGCAGCAACGTTGTGACCACGTGTATGTTGAAGAGTATAGACGACGGTTCCTAAAGGAACCGTCGTCTATTGTTAACTTATCGACGACGATTTCTAAAGGAACCGTCATCCATACTTTGTGTATACCTGGCCTGGGTACCCCGAAAAAAAAAAAAAAAAAAAAAAAAACAAAAGACGACGGTTTTAGCTTAGAACCGTCGTCTTTACTTGGGTAAAGACGATGGTTCCAAGCTAAAACCGTCGTTTTTACCCAAAAAAAAAAAAAAAAAACGACGGGCCTGACTCTAGACCCGTCGTCTTTATCAAAACAGCGTCGTTTTGTACCCGTGTTATTTGGGTAAAGACGACGGGCTTAGCTTTTGTCCGTCATTTTTAACTCAATGTTTTGTTCTTTACACGCTTCTTCCTCTCTTAATTTTCTTCACTTCTTTAGAAACCCTAAAACACCCGCTGCTGTTTGCTCATCTTCTCCACTATGGTCGCCGTTTGCTCATCTTCTCCACTGTGGTCGCCGTTCCTCCTCTTCTCCACTTGGTCGCCGTTCCTCATATTCTCCATTGTAGTCGGATTACTTCTTCATTTCACATAATATTTGTGATTTTTAACCCAAAAACTTTAAGGTTAGTGCTCGACAATCTATTTAAATTGTTTTTAACATATATGAAACCCGATGATATGTATTAAACTTGATGATATGTATGAACTACCCGTGTATATATTGTGTGAAAAATTGTATATGAGAGTTTTGGTTTAATTAGTAATCTTGTATAAGAGTTTTGTAATTAGAATATATTTAATATTTAATATAATTTTGTATAAATGTATTTAAATGCTGCTGAAAAAAAAAAAACATAGACGACGGTTTTTACAAGAAACCGTCGTCTATACTTAACATAGACGACGGTTCCAATATTAAACCGTCGTCTATATATTTACCCCGTGGCATCCACGTGGCTTCAGTAACGTTTTAAACGTCGGTTTTAAACCGTCGTCGATGTTTTATGAGTATTGACGACGCCTCATTAGACAACGGTTTCGTGTCCGTCGTCTAAACACGTAAGACGAAGGATTTTCACTGTCGTCTTTGACACTATTCTGTAGTAGTGCCTCAAGCTGCATCTATTAAAATAGAGAGATCAAAACGGTAGCATTTTGCTATTGCTCATTTAAAGGAATGGTGCCGTATTAAGCTTGATTTTGATTGGCCTGTTCTGATTTGGGGTTTTTCTCTTCAATATAAGCCTCCTTCACAACTCATCTGGTATGACAACTATTACAGAGAATAGAGAGAGAAAGTGCAGAAGTTTTCTGGTTCTTTTTGGTTCTTGAGAGAGAGAGAGAGAGTTTGAGTGAATTCTTTCTTCTTTGTGAGTTTAGAATAATGGTTGTATCATGGGGATTCGGATTAGGTTCTGTGTGGTGAATATTGGTGTATTCTCTAATATGTAAACTCTAACTTCTTTGATCAATAATAGCATAGACTCTCATTGGAGTCCGAGGACGTAGGCAAATTGCTGAACCTTGTTAAATTTGGTTGTGTTTTGTTTCTATCGTTTTTCGGATTTCCTAACAGAAAATTTGCTCTGACATGGGAAGTTTGCTGCGGCTTATGTTTGGGAATATTGATAACCTAGAAAAGAAAAATTGTTTGAAAGAATTTAAAAAGAAATAATAAAAGTTTATTTAATTTTAAATAAAAACTTGTTGTTGAATTTTGTTTTTCTATGTTTGTTTGTCTGTTTTTTTGGAAAACCAAAATCAAAATTAGTTTGCTTTAAGCGCACACTCCCAATTCTCAATAATTGGATCTGATCATGCATGGTATGATATTTTGTCACCTATAAATTTGTAGTTGGAAGCAATAAATTTATAAAACGGAGAATTAATTAAGGAACTGCAAAAAATAAAAATAAAAAAGACTGCACGTGGCAAATTCCTATAGGCAACTAGATATATAGCACACAAACAATAAAGGTAAAACAGATCGCTCACACCAAAAAGGAATAAGCTCCGAAAGGCTACAAACGGATCGAGGAAGCAACAACGCCGTTTCAATGTGTCCATTAATTGATCTATTACAAGCATGACAATTTAAATTAGTTTTATTTTGCCTATACTGTTAAAAAAAATGCAAATATATACTAGGATTATTTCCAAAAATATATATATATATATAATAGTATTATGGTTATTTTTCATTTTCAAAGAAAAATAAATATTAATTATGCTCATACGTTTATCTCTCTTCCCTTTCCGTGTAGGATAAAATATTCGCGGTTAGTTTCGTCCGATGATAATCTCAGTGGTTTGATCATAGCTTGTTGGGCTTAATATTAATGAATAATGAAGAACTTGAACAATTGTGTCCGTTTGTCTGAGCACTTGTTCGGATATTACTAGAGATGGTTGGCAATATGACATCAAGATGGACAAGTCTCTTGAGAGTTTGAAGATAGGTCTCGAATAGTCCAAGACACGATCGAGGAGCGCATGATACCCGATAAACTTGACTTGGGAGACACAGCTTCCCAACCGATTTAGAAAAGTAGATCCCTGAAGATCTGAGGCTTTGTGGTATAGTTCTATTAGAACTAGTGAGCTGGTTTCCTAAAAGAATGAAGGAATCCAATGCCTGAATGCACCTATAAATATCATACCCAAGTAGGCACAAGACTATTTCTGTCTCATAAGAAACTCTAGCACTCTATGCATTCAAATTCTTTTCTGACTAGAGCGCCAGAAGGCCTTTGGCCGGCACTACACCAGTACTCCAACAAACTTCACGTTTTTTCTCTTTTGCAGATCAAACAAAGGATCACGCTGATGCAAGATCATGCTTCTGCACTTTCATAAAGTGATTTGGGGATAAAAGAGTATGCAAACAAAAGCTAATAATTTCCTCTTTAGGTAAAATAACTAAAACATGTCACTAATTAAGGACGAGGAAGTAATAGTCTAATAGACAGATTCAAATTTATCTTCATGAATAATAATGCATAGTCTCAAATTATGAGGACCTTAACTTTTTAATATCAGTTCTTGAATATTGACATTTATCAAACATCAGAATCTAAGACATCTATCTTGAAAAAAATAATCAAATGGTCTTGACTTGAGTCTCACTCCATATATATATATATATTCATACTTTTTTATAAATATATGTAAGATCTTGCAAAATACAAAAAGGCAGCAAATCCTAATGCACTAAGGAGAGCAAGTAGCCAATAAAAGTAATCAAGATGTGCTCTATTTAGATTACTAGAAAACCAACTATGATGATCAACTCCACTAGTTGCTTCATCCATGGCAGAGATAATAACGCTGCTAAAAAAGGTTTCCACTCCGAAAATACTAAGGTAAAGGGCAAGTCCTATGCTTTAGTTCATTCGGTACCTGATCATAGAAAAAATCTTGCAGACCAACAATGTTGAAAACATCTGCTATTCCCAGTACAAGGTAAGTAGGAGACAACCACCAAACGCTCATCAAAACTGTAGCACTTGGCTTATCAACCAAACCATATTCTCGAGCAGTTTTGAGACTTTTCATCCCAACAGCAGCTGCAAACACCATGGACACAACATACAAAACCATTCCAGTTCCGATTCTTTTGTGATACCAGATGGTCTCCTGGTGAATGCTCTCGGTATCAGGACGAGAACGCGATTGTAAATGGGAACAAGGAGAATAATGGCAAGGCCATCCAAAGATTGAATTGAAGCAGCCGGTATGTCAAACCCAGGCTTAACTGTTTTTTCCATCGTAACCGCTTGCTTGACAATTAAAGTTGAACATTGAGCTAACACAATACCATATACCAAATATGTTCCCCATATTGGAATGAGTCTAAGTACAGCCTTTGCTTCTTCAACGTCAGCTCCGCTGCAGTATACGACCTTTCCTTCTTCCTCTATACATTTTGGTAGACGCAAAGCTTGGTTGAGGAATCTGCATACCAGATATTGTGTTATACAATATTTCAAGTTATGCAAGAGGAGTTTTTATTTATATAGTTATAGGGTATAGAAAAATATAGATTCTCTTATTCAGTACCGATAGTTTATAAATCACCTATTGCCTATAACAGATTCATCGTTCAGGACAAAATATTTTGTCTGAGTATGCTCTAATTAGAGAATATCTATATCTATATATACATATTCTATTTTGTGGATCCGCTGATGGTACATTGATAGCATCGTTGTTAAAATAAATTATTATGGACCACGTTGCTCATAATATATCAATGATGATTAGCAAGTTAACTATCCTTATTATATCACATAAAGTCTTTACTGCATCTTTATTATATTAGATTTATATATATATATATATATATGTGTGTGTGTGTATAGGATTTTGATATANAGACTAGCTTGATATAGTAAGAACATGTCTAATGAAACATGGATTGCTAAAATTATTATGTCATATAAGCATATATAGACATTATTTTGAAAAAATACTCTATAATAATAATGTTTATAATGAATATCGAGCTGACGTACGCTTTGACATTGTCAAGATAAACGTCTACTTCTAAAGGTTCTGTAAAACATTATTAAGTTTTCAAAAAAGTAAAATTTTATTTAAAAATCTAATTTGCTCAAAAACTAAAAATACTTAAAAAATATACAATTAATCAATAATCATAAATAATATTTGTGCATATTACCATTGGAATATAATTAATGTAAAGTGCATTTATGCCATATAGATTTAAACAATGTCTATTTATATGCCATATATATAACAATTCATATTTCCCATTGGAGATGCTCTAAAGACATTATGAGAATTATATAATAATAACATCTTATATGGCAAGTCATGACATCTATGTTGATTGCCACATAGAAAAAATAAATTATCAATTAAATTCTTAAAAATATACATTTAACATTTTATAACAATTACTAGTGTATTTCATGCAAATCTAACAAGTTATTACTTCCTAAATTAGAGTTTATTTTAAAATAATCAGAATAAATTTAAATAAGTTGGCTTTATTTAAATTACATATTTTATCAAATATGATATTCTTACCATAAAGTCTTAATCGTGTCTTTACTATATCTAAACTATATATATATATATATATATATATATATTCTAATCCCTTACTTGAATTGTTGGGAACTTTGGTCGATTACACAAGAATATTTTTCTTTCAGTAGTTGTTTGTCCAGCTCATAATTGCAATGATAAACACCCAACCAATTCTCACAAATGGGCTATCCCTGTCTTGTATAATAGTTTCATGTCGATAAGTTGTAGTTCCAAGCAAGAAATTAAAACCGTTAAAGCAATGACCATCATAAGACAAGGAATTCCAAAACCTAGATCCCCATTGAGATTGTCTTGGTTGACTTATACTTGTAATTTTAATTACATATACATATAATTTTATTTTTATCAATTAGATACGTGTAATTTTTTGATTGACTTATATTTAAATATATTTATTTCTTTAAGGATTCATTCGTCCAAATTTAAATTATTTTAATATGTTAACCAATAAAATAATAGCACATGTATTGTTGGTAGATATATTAATAGAAAATGTTGTACCTTTAGCATTACTCGTATTTTTCAAAAGAAAACTTTAAATTTTAAACAAACTCTGTTAGAAAAATATTTCAACACTGGCATACCACCTTTTAAATTGAAGAAAATAAGAAAAATAACAGCAACAATAATAATAAATGTGAAGAAGAAAATATAACTATAAGACGATTGTATTTAATTGTATAGAATAAATAATTAAAAGGTTCTTAATTGTTTTAATGATAAAAGACTTAACCAACTAAGAAAAATAACTAAGGATAATGCTGGAAAATTAAATAATTAAAGCCAATAAAATAGGTAGAATAAAGGCCAGCATAAAATTAAGGGCTAGCAGTACTATAGTAAAGAAATAAAATGACATAGCTTTCTAAGAAAGGGAATAATCTACTAATTAATCTAAAGAGAACAGTATAGTGGATGTTGAAGTATCTCGATTCAAAGTTTATAGGAGGCTTTAACATATAAGATTGGAATCAGTCACAAATCTATTGCTTTTTCAATACAGAATATCATGCTTATTATTTATATTTGCTACTAAACAATTAACTTTTGATGTTTAACTTTTGATTCCATTCAATGTGGGATATATGTATTTTTTTTTAAACAAGATGATCTTTATTATTTCAGACCTAAAATAATGATATAAAAACAGACAATAACTTTTGATGAAAAAATTGAAAATTAATTAAAATAATTATCATTAAAAAATACACCAAAGAAAAAAAAAAAAACTCAAACCAACTGTTGTTGCAATACATCGAACTCCAAAAACCAGACCCCAAATTTATTTATTTTTCTTTTTGACAAAAGGAGAAATGTATTAAGAAGAAAGGTAACAATACAAAATAGATACAAGCTTAGACTGGCTATCAGTGGTCCAATCAAGAGGCAAATAGCTACTAAGATCATTCTTAGCAATCAAATCGGCAGCCTTATTAAAGTTCCTGGGCACCAAAAGGAAAGAACAAGACTCAAAAGGACTCTTGCAAGCGAGAAATATTAAAAACAAGATTGCCGGCCCACATGCCAAGGGGAAGCAATCGAATCCGACATTGAAGAGAACCAGCTTACAATCAATTTCAACTTGCAATTTCGCAAACCCATTCGTCGAGCAGTTAACAAGCATGGAAGACCACCTAGCCCTCCGCTGAAACAGCATTTGTCCCCCAAGAAATTAATATAGGCCAGGGCCAATTGAGATTGTCTTGTATGTAGCTTCTTCTTCTTCTTCCTAAGTTTTTTTTTTTTGGTGAAATCATTTTATTGAGTATTTTATATTGTTTTATTAGTGAAATCACTTTATTGAGTTTCAAGGGTCCTTTGTACGTATAAATATGCTTTAATATGCTTATTTTAAAAATATTTATCTTTCTTCAGTACAGTTTTTGCCAGTTTTATTTTCTTTTATTGCTTTCATTTCGTCATTTTTATTTTGTAAGTCTTTGGGCCTAAAAAACTATATACGTTTCAAGTCAATTACAAACATGACTTGCATTTAATTTTAACTGCATTGACATAAGTTAATATATAGGTTTATTTTTCTTGTAAATTTTCACTCTTTAATAACATGCTCCATGCATACAGTAAAAATAGAAATTAAACTTGAGAAATTTTATTTGCGACCACTAGTAACCATTACCAGTAGAATGCAAATATCATTTCTCAATTTAAGTGGTTGTCTAACAAATAAGTGGTTTTATCAAAAAAAAAAAAAAAAAACAAATATTTGTTCACTTTTACCAACAGAATTTTAAAGTAAAAATAAAAATACATAATTAAAGAGCAATAGTCATATCAGCAACGGTCGGTCACAAATAACAGAACTTTTAAACTGCCTGCAAATTAACAGAAAATAATTAATATAAAAATTACAAAAATTACATTATATATATATATTTATTCATACTTTATAAATGTAGGATCTTGCAAAATACAAATAGGCAACAAACCCTAATGCACTAAGCATGTTGAGAATATTGGTATGAGCTGCCATGTAAGCAGTCCTATGTTAAGAGATTGTGAGCTAGGTGTAGCAGATTCTGTCTATGCAAGTTAATTATGCACTGTTCACATGTTTGTTAGTCACGTGGCTTCAGCGATAACAACTTGCATCAGTTAGAATCTCATCGTGCATATTAAGCTTTTATTATTTAAGACTTGCACTGAATGATGTAATTATTATCAAGTATTAGCTTTAATCAAAGTATACAGAAAAGTATTTTCTCTCAATTACAGTTTCTCAATTCTTCCTTTATTCTTGTTTGTTTTGCGTGTATTACAAGTAGCTTTAGTTTTAGTTTGTAATCATGGTATCAGAGCATATAGATATAGATCCTGAAGCTGCAAAAATGGCAGAAAGTTCAAGTTCAAAAATTGATCGGCTCTTTAGTCATGGTATCTCCTTTTCCGAGCAACATTGTTAAGCTCGATGAAGATAATTTTCTAGTATGGAGGTCGCAGATCCTTCCAATTCTCACAGGTTATCAACTTGACAAATATATTCTTGAAGATGAGCCAGTTTTCATGTATGAATTCATGGCTGGCATCAAGAAAGTTTCTGGAAAAACTTTACAACTCTCCCGAGGGAAGATCAAATCTGGATCTTGCAGGATTAGTTCCTACTTGGCTGGCTGATCTCTGCAATTGCTACCACTTAATTAGGTGACATTGTTGGTTTAAAATCCTCTCGAAGACTCTGGATTACAGTTGAGGAAACCTATGCCCCACAATCTGAAGTTTCTATGCTCCATCTGCGTAGCCAACTTCAAACAATGAAGAAAGGCTCCTTGAAAGTTGTTGAATTTTGCAAGAAGATGAAGAAATTGGCAAATAAATTCTCTGCAGGTGGATTTCTCATCTCTGAGAAAGAATTGGTGATGTGCATCCTGACCGGATTAGGACCTGAGTATGAAACTGTTGTTGTCAACTACACCTGTAGATCTGTTCTGCCTCCACTACAAGAGGTAAAGAGCTATCTAACTCACTATGAAACTTGAATTGAGCAGCTCAATACTTTTGCTGTTTTTAATTCTGCAAATATTGCTACAACAAATTCCTCAAACCATAACTCTAGAAATCAGAATAGTGATTATGCTGAATCATCTAATCCAAATCAAACTCAAGTTAGATATGATAATTCCTATGGTCAAAATAGATATGATGACAATAGGAATAGAGTCCATGGTAGAGGAAATTTTGGAAACTTTGGTCGTGGTCGTGGTCGTGGCAGAAGTGGCAGGAATTTTAGGCCACAGTGTCAAATCTGTAATCAAATTTGTCATACAGCAAATGTGTGTTACTACAACTCAGGAAATTCTGTTTTTCAAAGATCAACTTCTCAATTTCATTCTGGACCTCATCAATCAAATAATTTTTAAAGGAATTATCAACCAAGCGGTTTTCAAAGTTTCCCAAGTCAAAACTTTAATGGTTCCAGATTTGGAAACTCTAGCATTGGACATGCTGATGTCAATGCTGCTAACTTTGTGCAACAATCCCAGTTTGGAAATATGTCTCAATTTGACAACATGATGGGTCACAGAGGTGGTTTTGGATTCAATCCCAACTATCATTCTTCAAATGGCATGAATTCTGGTTTTGGAAACTCAACTCACTCACTTTCTGGACCATCCCCATCTTTTGGCCATGACCATCCCTTAGCAAACATGGCTGCTACACCAATCTTGGTTGGAGATCCAAACTGGTATTTGGACTCGGGTGCTACAAATCATGTGGTTGCAAATGGGGCAAATTTGACTCAACAAATGGATTACAATGGGAATAAAAAATTTCTTATTGGCAATGGTCAGGGTCTTAACATTGCAGGTATAGGTACAACTTCTATCCAACCTTTTCATTTGCCTACATACAGTTTATTACTTAGAAATGTGGTTGTTGTACCTCGAATAGCCAAGAATCTCTTAAGTGTTTCTAAACCCACAATGGATAATAATATGGCTATTGAATTTACTAATCATTCATGTGTGATTAAGAACAAAAAGATGGGTCTAGTGATACTACAAGGCCTACTTGAAGATGGCCTGTACAAGCTCCAAGTGCCTTATCAGATTGCTGCTCCTGTTGCTCTCAGATCCAAATGTCAACTTTCAGTTTTCAATAACAATAATGGCTTGCCACTTTCAGCATATAACACAAGTTGATGTGTATTAACTGGAGTCTTATCCCCTACTTGCTATACTAAAACTAATTCAAGCAGTACACATTCACCGCAGTCAAATTCTACTAGCACTTCTGTTATCTGTAATTCTGTAGCATAGTCCAATGATCATTCCACTTGTAATGCTACTTTTCCAAATCAGTTTGATAATGAAAATACTTTAAAATTGCAGTGTGATTGTGTACTTTTACCATCTGATGCACCTGTTATTGATATTCCTCCAAAGCAGCAAGTATTAACTGTTGCTATGCAAAATTCAAGAGATGCTAGTTCTAAAGCATCAAATCTGGATGACTATGGTAATTTTCATCTTGTACATCAAAGGTTAGGTCATGCCTCATCTCAGATTATTAAAAGGGTTTTAGCCATGTATAAACCTGCTTTGCAAATTGGCACACAACCAATTTTCTGTGATGCCTGTCAATGTGGCAAGGGTCACAAATGCACTTTTCCATTATCAAAGTCCAAGACTTCTTGCCATTTGGAACTGGTTAACACAGATATCTGGGGACCAGCACCTATAACATCCAAGGAGGGCTATCGTTACTACATCCATTTTATAGATGACTACTCTAGATACACTTGGATATACCCATTGAAGCTCAAATCTGAGGCTGTTGGTGTGTTTAGGTAGTTTTTACCTATGGCTGAAGGACAATTTGGAACAAAACTTTAGACTCTACATTCAGACTGTGGAGGGGAGTATCGATTCTTTCTACCTTTCCTATCCTCACTTGGAATTAACTTCAGACAATCATGTCCTCACCTGCATCAGCAAAATGGCAAAGCTAAAAGGAAGCATAGGCACATTGTTGAAATGGGCTTATGCTTACTTTCCAATGGAAAAATGGCATTGTCCTTCTGGTGGGAGGCATTTCATACAACTGTATACCTTATCAACAGGCTTCCCACATCAACTTTAGACTTTAAAACTCCATACCAGGTTCTTTTTCACAAACTCCCTGACTACTCTCTACTTAAAGTTTTTGGCTGCACCTGTTTTCCTTTTCTTCGAGCCTATAATAGACATAAATTTGATTTTCATTCTACCAAATGTGTCTTTATTGGCTATGAAGATCATTATAAAGGCTATAAATGTTTGGTTTCAAGTGGTCGAGTGTATCTATCCAAGAGTGTCCAATTTAATGAAAATGAGTTTCCTTTTATTTCTGGTTTTGGTGATTCCCCTGTTTCAATTTCTAAATCTCCTAGTTGCTCCTCCATTTCAAATACTCCTCTAGTTATTATTCAGTCACCTAATATGGCTTCTGAAACTCACACATCTTCTTCTAATTCTGAATCCATATCTCTTTCTAGTCCTATTCATTGTCCATCACTGGTTTCACCAACTTCTTTAAATTTCATATCTTCTCCTTGTTCAAACACTTCTGTCCCATCTTCTCAATTACCATATTCCTCTCCATCTAGCATTCATCTAGTTGTTGATTTCCCTGCTTTGAACTTTAGCTCCTCTCATTCTTCTCCTCAAAATTTTTCTTCTCTTCAAATTGTTCCAAATCACCACCCTATGGTAACAAGATCCAAAAATGGTATTTTCAAACTAAAGGCCTATATAGCTGCTCAACACCTTATTCAGTCTACACTTAATTCCACAGAACCAGCTTCTGTAAAAAAAGCATTGAAACATCCTCAGTGGTATGCAGCCATGAACTTGGAATTGGAAGCTCTTCAAAGGAATGGTATCTGGACTTTTGTCCCCTACTCTCCTCATATGAATGTAGTTGGTCATAAGTGGTTGTTTCGAATCAAAAGAAAAGCTGATGGCTCTATTGATAGGTTCAAAGCTCGGGTAGTGGCAAAAGGCTTTCATCAAAAGCCTGGTTTTGATTTTTCTGAGACTTTTAGTCTAGTTATCAGCCTACTACCATAAGGCTTGTGCTCAGTTTAGCAGTGTCTCTTCAGTGGCCAGTGCAACAATTGGACTTTGATAATGCATTTCTAAATGGTGACTTGAAAGAAGAAGTGTATATGTCTCAGCCTCAAGGTTTTCAACATGCTGCTCATCCTGATTATGTGTGCAAATTAACCAAAGCTCTCTATGGTCTCAAACAAGCACCAAGAGCTTGGTTTGACAAACTAAAGACCTTTCTTGTTACACAAGGATTCAAGAACTCAGCAGCTGACACTTCCCTTTTTGTCTTGAAAACTTCCAAAACATATATCCTTGTCTTGATTTATGTTAATGACATTCTCATTACAGGCCCTGCCTTGAGTGACATTCAAAAATTAATTTCCACTCTAAAAGCTCATTTTTCACTCAAAGACCTTGGTTCACTGAATTTTTTCTTAGGCATTGAAGTGAAAAGGAATCATAATACCATGGTTCTTACTCAATCAAGATATATTCAAGATTTGCTTCATAAAACAAAAATGGCTACTGCAAATTGCTATCCTACACCAATGATGGCTAGTAAGATACTATCTACTCATGAAGGAGGCATTCGTCACAATCCTGAGCTCTATAGAAGTACTGTTAGTGCTCTTCAATATCTAACTCTTACCAGGCCAGAAATAGCGTTTGATGTAAACAAGCTCAATTAGTTTCTTCATTGTCCTACTTCTACTCACTGGGAAAGCTGCAAATGATTACTAAGATATCTGAAAGGTACTATGGATTTTGGTCTTACCATCCGAGCCTCTAACAAGTAGACTCTGATTGGGCTAGTGATCGTGATGATCGTAGATCAACCAGTGGATATGCCATTTTTCTTGGACCAAACTTAATATCCTGGAGATCTAAGAAGCAACTAGTGGTGGCTCGATCAAGTATGGAGGCTGAGTACAGAGCTCTTGCTCATGCCACTTCAAAACTTTGTTGGTTACACAATTTACTCATCAAACTTCAAGTCAGTTTGCCATCTCCAATTGTTTGGACTGATAACTTGAGTGCAGCTACTCTAGCTTGTAACCCTGTGCTTCACCAACGTACTAAACACATTGAAATTGATATCCATTTGTCCGAGATAAAGTTCTTGACAAGTTTCTGGAGATTCATTATGTCCCTACTGAATAACAAGTGGCTAATTTGTTCACTAAAGTGCTTGGCACGTCTCGTTTTCTATTCCTAAGACCACGTACGTTTAAAAATACTTCCCTCTTTCTAATTAAGCTGCCATGTAACCAGTCAGCAAACCAAAGTCTATCTCTTTTGTATTTAACCTTGGTTTGAGGGGGTGTGTTGGGAATATTGGTATGAGCTGCCATGTAAGCAGTCCTATTTTAAGAGACTGTGATCTAGGTGTAGCAGATTTTGTCTATGCAAGTTAGTTATGCACTGTTCACGTGTTTGTTAGTCATGTGGCTTTAGCGATAACAACTTGCATAAGTTAGAATCTCATCGTGCATATTAAGCTTTTAGTATTTAAGACTTGCACTGAATGATGTAATTATTATCAAGTATTAGCTTTAATCAAAGTATACAGAAAAGCATTTTCTCTCAATTACAGTTTCTCAGTTCTTCCTTTGTTCTTGTTTGTTTTCCGTGTATTAAAAGTAGCTTTAGTTTTAGTTTGTAATCAAAGCAGAGCAAGTAGCCAATAAAAGTAATCAAGATGAGCTCTATTTAGATTATTAGAAAACCAACTATCTTGGCCAACTCCACCACTTGGTTCATCAATGGCCGAAATAAGAAAACTGCTCAGAAATCTCCCCACACCAAAAAAACTATGATTCAAAGCCAGTCCTATGCTTCTCAGTTCATTTGGTACCTGATCATAGAAAAACACTTGCAGACCAACCAAGGTGAAAACATTGGCTATCCCTAATAGTAGGTATTGCGGAGCCAACCACCACACGCTCATTGGAACTATGGAACTTGGCGTATTGACCAGATCATATTCTTAAGCAGTTTTGAGCCTTTTCATCTCAACAGCAGCTAAAACTACCATGGACAGAGCAGATAAAACCATTCCGGTTCCAATTCTTTGCAGCATTGTGATACCATATGGTTTTCTTGTGAACACTCTTGCTGCTGGGACAAGAATGCGGTCATAAACAGGTACAAAGAGGATGATAGTAAGGCTAATGAGAGATTGAAGTGAAGCATACGGTATTTCGAACTCGGGAATGATTGTTCTTTCCATGGTAGCACCTAGCTTGGTAATTAAGGAAAGTTGAAGATTGTGCAAACACAATAGAAAATCCCAAGCATGTTCCCCATATTGGAACGAGTCTAAGTACAGATTTTGCTTCTTCAACCTCTGCAATGTTGCAATACTTCTTCCCATCTTCCTTCGAACCGTTCGGTACAAGCAAGGCTTTGTTGAGGAAGATGCAGTTAGATTATGCAATCCAAGCTATATATTTATATATATATAGCAAAATTCTCTTATTTAGATCATATGATGATTTTATATACTGCCGGTAATAGGGTAGTAGGAGCATCTCCAATAGAATTGAATTATAAAAATAAATATGTTACGTAAGTAACATAGATAGTGTTTTGAAGAAATTGATTTCTAATGGTAACATCTACAATGAATGTCAAGCTTATATGGCCTAAACAATGGTTCATGTCTACTTTTATAAGCTTTATTAGACATTGTAAAAAATTTTGAAAAGAAAAAAATTAATAAAATATACAATTAATTAATTAATAGCCAAAAATAATTTTTATGCACATTACTATTCAAGAACAATTTTATATTTGACTATATTTTTATGCTACGTAGATTTAAACAATGTATATTTTTATGCAATATATAGAATAATTCACATTCATTATTAAAAATGCTTTAATGGTCAAAATGTTGACTATAATAGGATGATCGTTGAGGATCGCGATAAGAAACCTCTTATATAATATATAGGAAAAGATTCAAGGTTAGATTTGACATTTTAAAATTGCATCTTAAATTCTGATATTGTAATTCTTACACTCATCGGCCAGATTTTACCATTTTCTAGCTTAAATGATAGAATTAAAAATTTAGCTTGATTTTAAAAAAGTTAGATCGTTCTGATCTAAGACGATAATACATACATATATATATATATATAAAAGTAAGCTTTAATTGAAAATCTGTGTATATTTTTATTTCAGATACAAGAGGAGTATTTTGATAATTATCTAAATAAAATAAAAATAAAAAAATGCTTTGCTCTTACTTGAATTGATCTGAGCTTTGGGGTTGATGAGGATTAAAGTCTTGGTCAGTTCTCCAGTTTCTAAATGCTGTAGTAAACACCGAACCAATTCTCGAAAATGGATTCGGAGAATCTTGTTTAATATTAGTATATCTATAAGTTGTAGTTCCAACCATGAAAATGACCAAACCAATTACCATTGCATACAAGGAACTCCAAAACCCAAAGCCCAACTGAGATTTTCTTATATGTAGCTTATAATCAAATTTGATGCTAATATGCATACACGAATAACAAAATACCACCAATTGAAAAATGAGCTTTTGGCTTTGGACTCCTGTGGATGTTGGCCATCGAATTGATCGGCTCCAAAAGCCTGAACACAAGGTTTATGACCACCTTGCGCAAATGCCACTAGATATAGGGAAAAGAAGAATAATACTACATGGAACTCGGAAATACTTGAACTTTTAGAAGTTTGTAGAGCTGATAAAGTCAACAAAACTTGTCCCTGTAATTCAATGCAATAGTTTTGGCGTTTAAATATTGTTGTAAGAACTTAGGAATTAATCTTAAACATTTATTAATTTATAATCCCAAACAAAATTTCATTAAATATAAATAATAGAAACTTTACTATTCACATTGAGAAATTCATATTTGCATACTAATATAGAAATATGCCTCTATTTGTGAGTTTCATTAATATAATTGTCCAAAATGAAGCAATTTATATTATCATACACTAAAATAAAATAAAATAACAGTGTTTTTATTTATTTTTTATTTTTTTTATTTTTTTATCAATCTAAAAGACATATACTTAATTACTTAAAGGATGTTTGGTAATGTTTTCTAAACTCCAACAACTGAATGCAATATGCCTCTATTTGTGAGTTTCATTAACATAATTGTCCAAAATGAAGCAATTTATATTACCATAACAATATGGAAAAATAAAATAAAATGACTGTCCTTTTTTTTTTTTTTTTTAAAAGACATATGCTTAATTACTTAAAGGATGTTTGGTAGTGTTTTTTAAGCTCCAACAACTGAATGCCAAGAGATATTTCTTAATAATAATAGTAATAATAATAATAATAATAATAATAATAATAATGCGAAGAGAAAAAAAGTACTCGCTGTGTGTTTATCTTCTTCTTTTTTTTAATAGAAGAAAAACACTTAGTGCATTAGTTAGAGTATAAAGATACTACAAGTAATTTTAGAAGGCTTTTTTTATTGTGTGAAACCAAATATTTCGTCATTTTTCGTTTTATAAAAATAAGTATAAATGCTTTATATAAATGCTACAGAAAATAAATGTTTATAAAAAGGAAAAAAAAAAAAAAACCCTCCCAAACAAACTTTTAGTTTGTAAGAATCACTGAAAATACATTTTTAGGTTTTGGATCCGATAGTTCAACTAGATTTGGATGAAATCCAATTTCTTTTTAATTTAAAATATATTATATTCCATGAAAAAAATACCCTTAATTAGTTACAATTATTTTTCTTGCTTTGAATAAAGTAATAGGCTAGTAACACATACAGTGGTCTTAACTTCCAATTAGACCTCCCATCTCCGATAAGATCATGACAATAAAAAATAAAAATAAAAATAAAAAACCCACATCGTTCGGTAATAAAAAAAGTGACAAATTTTTATTTTATTCAAAAAAAATTTAATATACCTGAAATATAAAAGTATAACTAAATATAAGCTAATAAAATAATAACATTTATTACTTGCTAGATATTTTAGTAGATTAGTTGGCAATTTTAACATTATTCTAAGAAAAAAAAAAAGAATAGTTGGTTTCAGTTTTTTTTTTGGAAACATATATCTTCATATTTACTATTTCTTACCAATATATTAGAGTTCCAATTTTCGTTGCCATTCATTATATTTTTTTTTTTGTCAAACTAAATTTTAAACTAAAATAATAGGAGAACGTCGTCGAGAGTTTCAGTGCCTATTGTCTAAAAACAATAATAATAATTCTAGAGTTACAAAAATATTTATTAAATTTATTTATTAACTTATATAGCTAATGATATATTAATATTTAATTAATTTATTATTTTAATTTATTTATTCATTTTAAATTTATATAAATATATGAACTAGTTATAATACTTTAATATGTACTATTCAGTAATATTGTAAAGAAGTAGTGCTCATCTAATGGTAGAGAAAGTGTTAATAGAGCTTTCTTGACGGTGTCGTCTAGCAGTTGCTCTTCGGAGCTGGAGCCGCTGGACATGGGTATTAATGAAAAAGATTGAATGAGTGCTAAACCATGCTAAGGTTTTTAAATGAGTAATGTAATTTATCAAACTCATTAAACCAAAATTTAAGAGTACGTGGCACTTTGTTATTAGTTCTGATATATATTTTTTATTCTTCCAAATCAACAATAGCATCTCATCATATATTTATATATATATATAAAAGATCGAGGAAAAAAAATTCAGTACTTGTGAAATACTACTGCTAACTGATGAACATGTAAATAGAAGTGATAATTTATGTTGACAGATTATGCTCATGAAATTGTGTGCTAATTTGTTTATTAATAGTTTCGAAATTTTTTAATTTTAATAGTTACTTATGTAATATTTATATTAAATGAATATATTATTTTATTAATAGTAGGCACGAAAATATATTAATGTGTTAATTTAAACCGTAGCTTTTGAGATTTGATTTAAATTAAATTAAAATTTTCAAGTTTATAACAATACATCTGCATTTTCTGTAGACATATGCAATTATTATTATATTTTTGTCTAATTATTATTGAAAAAAATAATATATATTTCAAATTAAAAGTATAATGATAATTGCATATATTATGCATATATATTTTCATAAATCTAAAAGGTTAAATATAAATTAAATCAAATTTAAAAAATTACAATTGAAATTAATTCTATATTAATTTAAGAATTTTTTCTAAGATCGGAGTATTCTAATTGTCACCTCTCCGTGTGGATTCCACATTACATACTTATATTTGAAAGCACGGTGGTTTGAATATTTCATCTCGTCCAATTACTTTTTTTTTTT
>QANX01004145.1:56681-180360 GCA_003254975.1 Ochetophila trinervis
TATATATATATATATATATATATATATATATATATATTTATAAACGATCCACCACTGTTGATGTGTATGATCCTGTCATGTCTAACCGTAAAGTTGTGGGTTATGCTCAGTCGCGGAGAAGCATTTCCTTTTTGGGTTGATATTAATTTTATTTTTATTTTGACTTACAAGTTTATTTTTGCTCATATGTATTAACTTGTTGATGTAATGGTCATGAGGTTTTTGTGTTTTTTTTTTTCTCTTTTTCTTTTTTGTTTTTGTTTTTGTGAATATCATGAATCATGAGTGATGACTTATTGGTTTGCTTCCGAATAATTGAAGTGGTTAGGTTGAGGGAATCTTTGCGAACTCTCATATTCTATCCATTGCAACTTGCAATGAATTTGTCACAGGGTTAAAATTCAAACCTTAATTTTCTGCACCACTGTGACAATTGGTATCAGAGCTTGGTTTGTGTGGCGTGCGGACCCGGAGGAGAGCCTCAGGTTTCACGTGGTGTGTGGACCGTGTGGGGTGAGTTTGGTTCGTGTGGAGTGCGGACTGTGGTGTGTGGCTTGCTGCGTCGGTGCGTTGCTTGCTGTGTAGTAGATTCACGTTGAGTGTGGACTGCGTGGTGTCCCTGGTTTGCGTGGAGTGCAGGCTATGGTGTGTTGCTGGTTGCATCGGTGTGCAGATGGCCAAGGAGCATGGTTCGCGTGGTGTGCGTGCTGTGTTGTGTGGCGTGGTTCACGTGGAGTGTGGGCTGTGTCATGTGGCTGGGTGCAGTGATGCGGACAGTAATGTTGATTGAACATGGTTCGTGTGGAGTGCGGGCTGTGTTGTGTGCTAGGTTGCGTCGGTGCGTGGCTGTGGCATGTTGCTGGCTATGTTGGTGCGCAGACAGTGGGAAAATTTGACCAGGTTCGTGTTGTGGCATGGATCATGGTGTGCGGATTGGCTCTTGGATGGCAGGAGGTCTTCCTTGAGTGTGTTCAAAGCTGCTGGCGTGGGCTGCTTTGAAGGAATGGTTAGGCAGCGGTGTGCTTGATCATTGTGGGCGTTGGTGCGTCCTTACAGTCAAGTATGGCTGTGGTTGTGGCAGAGGAGGTGCTGCCCAAGAGGCTTGTTGACAGTGCGGAGGGAGACTCAAACACTTGACCCTTCGATGAGGACATCAAATTCAGGAGGTGTGGGTGGTTTGTTAGACCCTTGTGTGTTGACACTCGGCCAAGGCATGGTTTGGTCTTGCACCATGCCGAGGCAAGGAGGGGGTGTGCCTGTGATGGGTGCATCCTTGTGCAAGCAAGGCACGGTGACTGTGTAGGCGATGCACAGTGGGGCATGGCATGGGCGGGTGGCCTGGCATGCCTATGCTTGAGGCAGCGTGGCTGGAGGTGGCAGCCATGGTGCAGCCATGTGCTGCGAGGCAGGCAGCAACATGGGCGCATATGGTGCTGCGAGGTAGGCAGCAGCGTGGGCGCAGTACTGTGAGTAGGCAGCATGTTGGGCGCATATGGTGCTGCGAGGTAGGCAGCAACGTGGGCGCAGTACTGTGAGTAGGCAGCATGTTGGGCGGACAGATGTGTAGGCGTGTGAGTGCGTGCAGGCAGGTGCTGTGGGTGCTGCGAGGCAGGCAGCAGCGTGGGCGCAATGCTGTGAGTAGGCAGCATGTTGGGCGGACAGATATGCACGCGTGTGAGTGCGTGCAGGCAGGTGCTGTGCGTGAGGCGTGTGCAGGGCTGGGGCTCAACGAGGTGCTTTGTGTGGACCATGCAGTGGGCTGGGCGTGCAGCGAGGCACTGCATGTGCATGCGAGCAGGCATGCATGCATGCAGTGGGCTGCGATGAGAGGCACAACAAGGACATGTGCGTGTGGGCAGGCACGCATATGTGCAGCGGATGTGCATCGGCCAAGCAGCGGGCAGGCAGATGTGCAGTGGCGTGTGCTTGTGCGGGTAGGCATGCAGGCACACAATGGGCTGCGGAGTGGCGCAGCAAGGCAGCATGGCATGGCTTGGTGCCCAGCATGCTGTGGACCGAGACATGTTGGTGGGCATGGCTAGTGTGCAGACTCGGCAGGCTTGGCACGATGTGGTGCCAAGGTGCAAGGCAATGTGGCGAGCAGGCAGGCTCGGTGTGCAAGCAGGTTGGCTGCGGGCAGCAGCGCAGGTTCAAGCAGGTGCGGGCTTGTGCAGGCCAGAGGGCTGGCATGAGTGGGCAGGCGCGGGTTTGAGCGGGGGCGCGAAGGCTGGGCGCGCCAATGTGCCAGGCACATGCAGCAGGCACGCGTGGAGTGTGCAGGCAAGCCCACATGGCTGCTTGCATGACTACCACACACTGGATGAGTTGGCAGCAGGCGCTGGCTGACTTTGTAAGGCAGTTATGGGCGGTTACAGCAGGCCCTTGCCTTGGTGGCGCGCATCCAATGGTGGATTTGAGCTGGACCGAGATGTGGCACACATAGGATGCGGACACCATGACTCTAGGCAGTTGCAAGAGGCAATTGCACGGCCAAATGGCAACGCTGGTTGCTGCCAGTACATAGCCCAGCAGTTGGGGGTTGTCCACTGCAAAGCCATGTGGCCTAAGCTGGTTGGTGCCAGCACACCTAGGGCAGTTGGGTTGTAACTGCACGGTTTTGCATGTAATATGCTGGAGCCTAGCATGAGACACAAGCCAAGTTAACCAGGGTAAGCAACCGGTGGGTTGGCTGGTTGATGAGACCAAGCACTTGGTGCATGTGGTGATCCTTGCTAGGCTCTTGGCCGGATTTCCTAATTCTAATGAGATAGAAAGGTTGGGGCAGAGAACCCCGTAATTATGTGTGTTGCTATGAGTGTGAATGCTTGTGATTAACCATTGTTATGCATGTGTGTGTGCTTGGCATTTTATCAAACAGATGGTGTGCACATTGTATGGGCAGGTTGTGCAACCATACGGGCTAGCATGGTTCGGGCAGGGATGGAGCCTCAGTCTCGTGATGGATGGCTGACTAAGGTTGAGCGCCTTAGGCCGCACAGAAGCGAAAAATTCGACCCTCAGAATTGCCCATGTGACAGAATTCCACAATTGGGTCAATATAATATCTTTTATGACACTATTTTGTTAATCTTCCAAAATTAGTCAATGATAAAAACACTAGAGACGAGATATTGAACTTTTTCATGGAAGATTAGAAGAATGTTGAAGTTTAGATGGGTAAGCATTAATTAAAAATCACTGAAATAGTTTAAGAAAATTTTGGAATATGAAACTAATCTACATTGGAACTAGTCCAATCAAATTGAACAATTTTAAAACTAGCAAATATTATTAGACTGAATATTTAGCGAAACTGACCTTGAATTTCTATTTAATTGTGAGTTTCTAGATCAATCTTAAGATAGAGGAATCCAATTTTATAGATAGGAAGACTTCCATATATAAGTGTCTATCACACATTCACAATATTTTTAGTTGTTTAATAGTTTTTGATTTGGTGATTTTTTTCTCCTTTAATTTTGTAGTTAATATTTGAGATGCATAACAAATTTTAATTTACACTAACTGGCATTAAAAACAAACGAAATACTACACACAATTAACTAGGAAAAAAGAAGAAGGAAAAACCAAAATCCCAATCTGTTACCAAATGAGCACTAAGAAAAACCCAAAGTTATTGAAGGGGAGCATAGAATTAAGGTTACCAATTGAAAAGCCAATTTAATCAGAATAAAAGGATCTTTGATAAATTAATATATATAAACCCTTATTTCCATAAAACTTTTTTTTTCTATCAATTATTCCCAATATTGAAATGTTCAGAACTTTAGTAAGTTAAGGAATTTCTAAATAATAAAATAATGATTAGAGTTAACTATTGATACCTCCAACTTTTATCATTCAACTATTCAAGCTTTTAGGTTTTCAACTCAGCAATTTAGGTTTTCAATTTTTTAATTTGTTACAATTTTAGCTTTTTGAACTTTTGACTAATAGGATTTATCAACCGTCTTACATAATTGATATAAACTATGTCAAATTTCCAACGAAATTGACTAAAGTCTAGTGTTAAAATTCTATATTTTTATTATCTTCTAATTTGAAATGTTATACAATTTAATAAAAGTTAGTAACATGCACCAACTTTTAAAAAAAACTAAAGGACACTAAATTGTAAAATTTAAAGTAGTTTTAATATTTTGCACTTTATAATATCTTCTATTTTGAAAATTGATGCATTATAATATCAATTAAGTGAAATATCTATTAAACCCAATAATCAAATTGTAAAATTCTGAAAGCTAAAGGTGTACCAATATGCAATTTAACCCTAATAATTAGAGGTCTAAACTACTGCATATCTATGAAGAAAGAATCAGGCATAGAATGTTCCAAACAGGGGCAGAAACGACGTTGTTTTGTCCCCATAACATGAGTATTCACAAGAAACCCATCTGGCATTAGATCAATACTGCAGAGTTTAGGAACTGGGATGGTTTTATCTGCTCTATGATATCCTTGGAATGGTATATGATCTGGTTGATAGGCCAAGTGTGATAATTCCAGTATGTGGTGGTTGCTTTCTAAATACCTTATGTTCGGAACAGCCTATATTTTCACCATGGTTGGCCAGCATGAGTTTTTCTTTGATTACGTACCAAATAAACGAAAGAGCGTAGGATTGGAACTTGCTTATCTCAACCATTGATGAAGGAACTGGTGGGAGAGGCCAAGATAGCTGGGTTTCTAATAATTTAAACAAAGCACACGTTGATTGATGGTTTTCTAAACATTCAAACAGAGCATACCTTGATTACTTTTATTCGATACTTGCTTTGCTTAGTGTATAAGGATTCGTTCCCTACTTGAACTCTGCAAGATCTTACATTCATAAAGTGTTATGTGCTAGTTAATTTTAAAGCCTATAACAATACTAAGCAATATTCAAGTTGGGAATTTACAAGAAAAAATCTGTTCAACTTCATAATTGGAGTGGTGATCAACCATATCTATGGATACAAGATAAATTTATAGTACACAACATGTTTTTTTGTTTTTGAAATTTTTTATTTATTTATTTTTTATGAATTTAATTCATGGAAGTCACGACGTGTATATATACAAAAATTCATTAAAATATGCCCCTTTATAAAACTAAAAGAGAGGGACAACACTAATGGAAGAAGGTCAAATGGAGATGAAGTTCCAAACAACACTAACTAATGATGACAGCCAATAGTCAAATTTTTGGCCTTTAAAGTCTATCTAATAGTTGCAACTAATAAGAAAGAGGAAATAATGGACAGATGAAGTTTATCTTCTTAGATATTAATAATGCACAGTTGTTACAAATTTGAGATCACTTAGTGATAGCATCATAGTTTATAAATGTAAGATCTTGCAAAATACAAAAAGGCAACAAATCCTAATGCACTAAGCACAGCAAGTAGCAAATAAAAGTAATCAAGATGTGCCCTATTTACATTACTAGAAAACCAACTATCATGGCCAACTCCACCAGTGGCTTCGTCAATGGCCGAGATAAGAAAGCTGCTCAGAAAGCTTCCCATTCCGAAAATACTAAGGTAGAGGGCAAGTCCTATGCTCCTCAATTCAGTTGGTACCTGATCGTAGAAAAACTCTTGCAGACCAACAATGGTGAAAACATCTGCTACTCCAAGTAGAAGGTACGTTGGAGTCAACCACCAAACAGTCATTGGAATTGTCGCATTTGGCTTATCAACCAAACCATATTCTTGAGCAAGTTTAAGCCTTTTTATCTCAACAACAGCTGCAACTACCATGGACAAAACAGATAAAACCATTCCAATTCCTATTCTCTGTAGTGTTGTGACACCAGATGGTATCTTGGTGAATTCTCTTGCTGCTGGGACAAGAATACGATCATAAATGGGAATAAAGAGAATAATGGCAAGGCTATCAAAAGATTGAATTGAAGCAGCTGGCATGTCAAACCCAGGCATAACTCTTCTTTTCATCGTAGCCGCTTGCTTGACAAAAAAAGTTGAGCATTGTCCTATCACAATACCATATATCAAGCATGTTCCCCATATTGGAACAAGCCTAAGTACAGCCTTTGCTTCTTCAACATCTTCCATGCTACAATAAACCTTACCTTCTTCCTTCAAACCATTTGGTACAAGCAAGGCTTTGTTGAGGAATCTATACCAGATTATTAGAATCCAAGTTATGCAAGAGGCTTTTATTTAAGTAAGCAATTCAACGTTGCTATGGTTTTCAAAGAAAGAGCAGACCTAGCAACATGTGAAAAGATTATTCCCTTACCTGAATTGATCTGAACTATGGCAAACTCCACAAGTTTCGGCTTCAGTTATTATCGTTGATGGGGCAGCTGTCCAGTTCCTGGTTGCAATGATAAACACCCTTCCAATTCTCACAAATGGGCTCTCATTGTCTTGTGTAATAATTCTTTGTCTATAAGTAGTAGTTCCAAGCAAGAAAACCGTCAAAGCAACGACCATTGCCATACAAGGAACTCCAAAACCCAAAGCCCAACTGAGATTGTCTTGTATGTAGCTTACAATCCAAGTTGATACAAAACTGCCCGCGCATAAACCAAAATACCACCAATTGAAGAATGAGCTTTTGGCTTTGGTCTCCTCTGGATCTTGTCCATCAAACTGATCAGCTCCAAATGCTTGAACACAAGGTTTATGTCCACCTTGCGCAATTGCAACTAGATATAGAGAAAAGAAGAATAATACTGCTTGGAACTGAAAACTTGAGCTGATTACTTTGTTGGTTTGGTTGAGAGAAGGTAGTAAAGCTGATAGAGTCGACAAACCTAGTCCCTGTGATTCAGTATCCCAACTTAAAAACTATAATAAATTATTACTTATCTCTATAGACTATAATATTCATTAATGTTGAAACATTCATTCATAATTCTTCTTCTTCTTTTTTCAGTCATCAATTCATACTTCCAACAAAAAAGAAAAAAGAATCCATATGGTGCAATTATGAATATGACTATATTCATATTTATTTTTCTTTAATTTTTAACCATCGTTTGAGCAACATCAGTGGCACTTGCTTACTGATTAAGCAAGAAAATGTACCAAAGGCTTTATATGAGCTTTTGTTTTTACGTAGGATAATTTCAAAAGGGTTTTGGTTGAATTCGTGAAAAGTTAAAGGGGAAAAAAAAAAAAAAAAGTACCCATTGTGTTTGAGATAGAATTGTTTAAAAAAATTGGATTTTTTTACTTTTGGTAAGATGGTTGATTTTTTAAAAACAAAATTTTCAGTAAGACAAAATAATTACATTTATTGACTTTTACCCTTTTCATTATATTTATAATTTTATGGAAAAATTTGTCAGTAAGGTAAAAGGATATTTATGAAACATTTCAAACTTTTGTTGTATAATTTGAAACAGTTGTAAATTTCTAAGAGGAGAATAATTTACTCTTAAATTTAATAGAATGGTAATTTTAGCAAGTTCAATGGCCTATTTTCAAATTAAAAAAAGAAAAAAAAAAAAGTAATAATAACCATCCGAAACTCAGTAAACAAAAGAAAAATATACTAAACATTTTTCAATTAATTATTAATGCCAATTTTCTCGAAAATAAATAAATGGAAATTTTATGAAATCGGAGAGGGTATTAAGAGTGGAAAGTGTGCCAAGAGACAAACCAGAACGTAGAGAAGCGAAGCCACTACGATGGTGCGGTATCGACCAACAAAAGAATCAGCAACAAAGGCTCCTAAAAGAGGCAGCAACGACGCCGTTCCGCCCCATGTGTTAACGTTCGCTGCTGCCACGGCTGTTGACTGTCCCAGCGGTCCGGTGAGAAAGCTTATGAGGTTGGAGCTGATTCCGTAATACGCAAACCTCTCTGCAACCTCCACACCTGTACATATTCTAATCGCCAAGTTTTCATCTTCCTTTCACTAAATTTTATATGCTGGATTTTGATTGGGTGAGTGGTTTTACCTATGATAAATCCCGCGGACCTCCATCCACCTGATTTCGATCTTCGAACTGGACGACCTTTGTAGTCAACGGCACCATCTACGGTGTCGTTTAGCAGCGGGGTTTCCGCGTCGGAACCGGAGAAGCTGCAAATATTGGACATTGGACATTGAAAAGTCAATGTTCCAACACAGGCGCTCTGCGCTCCACCACAACAGATTTTAGATTGACAATTTAAGTGTCGTTTTTTTAATATTAAATAAAAATGATATTTTATCGGTAAGACTTATATAATATATAGCATTTTGACAGGTTAATATTAAGAAGTTTACTTCATTTTATCAAAAAAATCAATATTAAAAAATAAAATATCTTTAAATAATATTTGTCATATAAACTGTAGTGTAATTAGTGATAACCACCGATAATAAAAATTTTTTTTTTATCAAATTTAGATGGTAAAGTGCCAAATACATGAATGAGGCAAAATTTATTTTATTCTAAAAAATTATTAATGTAACTACCCAATAACAATTTCAAAAAATAAAAACTTATTTAAAATTTTATCACCATTGCCAATAAGTTATCATTAATTTCGCTTTTATTAGGAATTTTAACATTTTTTGTTATAATATATATTTGATTTTATATGAAGAAAAATGTTATTTATTACTATTAATAATGAATAATTACATGTTAAGTTGCATTTTAAATGTTACTATTAAATATTTATTTTCAGTTTAATAATAAAAAATTAAAATTAAATACTTCAAATTTAGACAAATAGCGAAACCTAATTAGTAAAGTTTAAAAAAAAAATTAGAGATCTATCCATATTTTTAAAATAATGCTTAATAGTTAGTAGGTAATAAATTTTATATTAAATAACATGATGTGACATAATAATTATTATTCTCTTTGGACAAAAAATTACTAAATGAAACGATTAGATGAAAAACCAAAAAAGAAAAGCGAAAAGGAACAACATCCCTACACGTGAGTCATTGTTTGGCTCTAAGAGTTATTGAAGGGTTAGGTTAGAGTCGATCGCATTAGTGTCATTCAAGTATATAATTTAATTTCAAATTTAAAGGTTTTTTTTTTTTTTAAATAATAGTATTAGATTATAGTTTAATGAGCGAGTTCAGATTTCATGTTAAAGTTATTTTCAATTTATTGAGTTTCAAGTTTCAATTTGTATCTATAAACAGACTTATCTGAAAGAACATATGTTCCTTTTTTATGACAATTTTCTCTAAACTTCAATTAAAGTAATTTTCATTTTGTTGAGTTTCCTTGTTAAAGTTAATTTCGTTTAATTGAGTTTAAATATTGCTTAGTATAGTTATAAACTTTAAACTAACTGCAGTGAGAACACTATTAATGCACTTATACTATATTATATCATCACACTTTAAAAACGTAAGATCTAGCAAAATACAAGCAACAAATCCTAATGCACTAACCAGAACATGTAGTCAATTAACGTAATCAAGCTGCTCTCTGTTTCGATTGCTAGAAAAACCAGTTATCTTGGCCATTCCCACCACTTGTTTCATCGATGAAAGAGATGAGAAATATGCCCCTTTATACACTCATAATTTATTCATTCATAATATGCCCCTCTGTGAAAGAGATGGATCAAGGTACCTATGAATTTTATACATTCATAATTTATAAGCTTACTTCGAATTTTTGGTCTGTTAAGTTCTATCTAATAGTTTTCACTAGTAAGGAAGAGGAAGTAATGGACAGATGAAAATTTATCTTCTTGAATCTTAATAATGCGCATAGTTGTTACAAATTTGAGATCACTTAGGTCGTGTTTGTTATGTTGGAGATAGGGACCGGATTTGATAGAGAAATTCGGTCATCTCCTTATCAGGCGTTTGGCGAGCGTCGGACTGGAATTTCTCAATCCAATCCTCGAATCCGGTTAGCCAACTTAAGAGAGAGGCCGAATCCTCCTCGCAGACACAGGATAACAGCAAGTGGACTCGGATAGCTTTCCCTCGACCACTGTCCCTCCAGCCGAGTCCTCAACTCTCTCCAGCAAAGCTCTCCCTCTCCACAGCTCCCTCTCTCCAAACCCAGTATCCCCTGTCCTCTCCAGTAGATCCACAAAGGAACCCAAATCCGCTCCCCCTCTCCACAGCTCAACGAAGGAACCCAGTGTTGCTCCCTATTTCCATAGCTCGTCTCCCATGTCCTCTCCAACAGATCCACGAAGGAACCCGATTTTGTCCTTGAGGTTAGTCGTTTCGGATTTAGAATCGGTGAAAACTGATTTTGCTGGATTATACCTCGAATTTTGCTAGATTTTTGCTCGAATTTTAGTTGGATTTGTAGGCTCAAATTTTAGCTGGATTTTTGCTCGAATTTTTGCTGGATTTTTGCTTCATTTTTTGCTCAACAGTTGGTCTGGATTTGGATTGGATCGTGGGTCTGGATGGCAGATATGGGTTGATGTTTTATAAACTGAATTTTGTGTTGGATTGTTGCTGGATTTTGGTGTGATTTTGGTGTATACGGTTGCTTTGTGTATTGATGCTTAAGAAAGAATAATGTCAAATTTAGACATTAGTAAGAAAGTCTGTCAAACTAAGGAGCCGGATTGTTTAATATTTTCTTGAATGACATACTATTATGTTTTATTTAATTTATAATTGAAAAAATATTACAATATATTTTATATATTATGTATATTTACATTAATAATTAAAATTACAATTTCTACTATAATAAAAAAAATTATAAAATATATTGAAAAATTAAATTTTTATCCAGACCAGTTCGAAACTGTACCAAACACAGTATATCATATATGATCCAGTCCGGTCCTGCACCAAACACAGGACAGGATTTGAAAAATCCAATCCAGCATTATCCAGTCCGATCCAATCTTGCCAGCTATATCTGATCGTCCGATTCTGCATACCAAACGGACCCTTAGTGATAACCTCATACTTTATAAATGTAAGATCTTGCAAAATACATATAGGCAGCAAATCCTAATGCACTAAGCACAGCAAGTAACCAATAAAAGTAATCAAGATGTGCTCTATTTAGACTACTAGAAAACCATCATGAATAGTTGCTTCATCAATGGCCAAAATAAGACAGTTGCTCAGAAAGCTCCGCACTCAGAAAATACTAAGGTAGAGGGCAAGTCCTATGCTCCTCAATTCATTTGGTACGCGATAGTAGAAGAACTCTTGCAGACCCACCAGGTTAAAACATCTGCTACTCCTAGTAGAAGGTATGTAGGACTCAACCGCCAAAGACTCATTGGAACTGTTGCATTTGGCTTATCAACCAAAACATATTCTTGAGAAGATTTGAGCCTTTTTATCTCAACAACAGTTGTAGCTACATGGACAAAACAGACAAAACCATTCTAATTTCTATACTCTGAAGCTTTGTGATAACAGATGGTATCCAGGTGAATTCTCTTGCTGCTGGGACAAGAATACGATGATAAATGGGAACAAAGAGAATAATGGCAAGGCTATCAAAAGATTGACTTGAAGCAGATGGCATGTCAAACCCAGGCATAACTCTTCTTTTCATCGTAGCCACTTGCTTGACCAAAAAAGTTGAGCATTGTCCTAATACAATACCATATCTCAAGCATGTTCCCCATATCGGAACAAGCCTAAGTACAGCCTTTGCTTCTTCAACGTCTTCCATGCTACAGTACAACTTACCTTCTTCCTTCAAACCATTTGGTACAATCAAGGCTTTGTTGAGGAATCTATACCACATTATTAGAATCCAAGTTATGCAAAAGAGGCTTTAATTTAAGCAAGCAATGCAATACTGCTAAATTTTTCAAAGAAAGAGAAGTTTTAATACAAGTGAAAATAGTATACCCTTACTTGAATTAATCCAAAATTTGGTGAACTCCACAAGATTCAGTTTCAGTTATTATCGTCGATGGGGCAGCTGTCTAGTTCCTTATTGCATTGACAAACACCCTACCAATTTTGACAAATGGGCTCTCCTTGTCATGTATGATAATTCCGTGTCTATAAGTGTTTAGAAACTAAACCTATATGGTACTTGTAACTCACTCAAACAAGCAAGAACAAAGAGATGAACTGAGAAAAATGTAACTGAGAGAAAATTCCTTTCTGATTACTTCAATGAAAAACTTGTGAAAGAAAATATTACATCTGCAAGCTTAGTTCTTAAATACTAACAGCTTGATACTTTAACTCAACCACGTGACTAAAAACCACGTGAACAGTACGTAACTAACTTGCATTAGTTAGAATCAGCTACACCTAGCTTACTTCATTTTATCATAGGACTGCTTACATGTCATACTTATACACCCCCTAATACACCCCCTCAAACCAAAGGCAGATACAAAGTAAAACATACTTTGGTTTGCAGACAGCTTACATGTCACGCTTATGTCAGCTAGAAAAAGGGAAGTATTTTTAACCATGGTCTTAGAAATAGAAAACGAGCTGTTCCAAGTACTTTAGTAAACAAATCAGCAACTTGTTCTTCTGTAGGAACATAACGAATTTCCATAAACTTGTCAATAACTTTGTCTCGGACAAAATGTATGTCAATTTCAATGTGTTTGGTACGTTGGTGAAGAACAGGGTTGCAAGCCAAAGCAGCTGCACTCAAGTTATCAGTCCAAACAATTGGGGATGACAAGCTGACTTGAAGGTCTATAAGCAAATTATGTAACCAACAAGGTTTTGATGCAGCATGAGCAAGAGCTCTGTACTCAGCCTTAGTACTTGAACGAGCCACCACTGACTGCTTCTTGGATCTCCAGGAAATTAAGTTTGGTCCAAGAAAAATAGCATAGCCACTGGTGGATCTGCGATCATCACGATCACTGGCCCAGTCAGAGTTTGCAAAAGCATGAACAAGTAGCTTGCTAGAGGCTTGGATGGTAAGACCAAAGTCCATGGTACCCTTCAAGTATCGTAGTAATCTTTTGCAGCTTCCCAGTAAGTTGAAGTAGGACACTGAAAATACTGATTGAGCTTGTTTACAGCAAAGGCTATGTCTGGTCATGTAAGAGTCAGATACTAAAGAGCTCCAACAGTACTTCTATAGAGTTCCGGATTGTGAAGAATGTCCCCTTCATGAGCAAATAGAATTTTGCTAGCCATCATTGGTGTAGGATAACAATTAGCTTCAGCCATTTTTGTTTTGTGAAGTAGATCTCGAATATACCGAGATTGAGTAAGAACCATAGTGTTATGATTCCTTTTTGCTTCAATTCCTACGAAAAAATTCAGTGAGCCAAGATCTTTAAGTGAAAAGTGAGCCTTCAAGGTGGAAATTAACTTTTGAATATCACTCAAGGCAGGACCTATAATTAAAATGTCATCAAAATAAATCAAAACTAGAATATAAGTTTTTGAAGTTTTCAAGACAAAGAGGGAAGTGTCAACTACTGAGTTCTTGAATCCTTGTGTAACAAGAAAGGTCTTTAGTTTGTCAAACCAGGCTCTTGGTGCTTGTTTAAGACCATAGATAACTTTGTTTAATTTGCTCACATGATCAGGATGAGCAATACTTCCAAAACCTTGTGGCTAAGAAATATACACTTCTTCTTTTAGATCACCATTCAACAATGCATTGTCAAAGTCCAATTGTTGCACTGGCCACTGGAGAGAGACTACCAAACTGAGAACAAGCCTTATGGTAGTAGGCTTAATAACTGGACTAAAAGTCTCAGAAAAATCAAAGTCAGGCGTTTGATGAAAGCCTTTTGCCACAACCCGAGCTTTGAACCTATCAATAGAGCCATCAGCTTTTCTATTGATTCTGAAAACCCACTTATGATCAACTTCATTCATATGAGAAGAGTAGGGTACAAGAGTCCAAGTACTATTTCTTTGAAGAGCTTCAAATTCAAGTTTCATGGCTGCATACCACTTAGGATGTCTCAAGGCTTTTTTAACAGAAACTGGTTCTGTGGAATAGAGTAGTGACTGAATAGGATTTTGAACAGCTATATAGGCTTTTGGCTTGAAAATACCATTTTTTGATCTTGTTGTCGTAGAGTGGTGATTTGGAATAGCTGGAAGAGAAGAATGATTTAGAGAGGAAGAATGAGAGGAGCTGGAATTCAAAATAGGAAGATCAACAAATAGCTGAAGACTAGATGAAGATGAATTTGGTAATTGAGAATGTGAGTTAGAAGTGTTTGAACAAGAAGATGATATGGAGTTTGAAGAAGTTGGTGGAACCAGTGAAGGACTTTTGAAAGAACTAGAGTGAGAGGTGGAGTCAATACTAGAAGATGATGAATGAACTTCAGAAGCCATATTAGGTGACTGAATAATAACAAGAGGATTATTTGAAAGAGAGGAATAACTATGAGGTTTAAGAGCTAAAGCAAGAGAATCACCAAAACCAGAAACAAATGGAAACTCAGTTTCATTAAAAATGACACTTTGAGATAGATAAACTCGACCATTTGAAGCCAAACACTTATAGCCTTTGTAGTGATCTTCATAACCAATAAAGACACATCTTGTAGAATGAAAATCAAATTTATGTCTATTGTAGGCTCGAAAAAAAGGAAAACAAGAGCAGCCAAACACTTTAAGTTGAGAATAGTCAGGAAGTTTATGAAATAGAACCTGATATGGGGTTTTGAAGTCTAAAACTGATGTAGGAAGTCTGTTGATAAGATACACAGCTGTATGAAATGCCTCCCACCAGGAAGTCTATTGATAAGATACACAGCTGTCTGTTGATAATACTACTTGGAATTGAGAAATAGTTGAGCTGATTACTTTGTTGGTTTAGTCGAGAGAAGGTAGTAAAGCTGATAGAGTCAGCAAACCTAGTTACTGTGGTTCAGTATCCCCACTTAAAACCACAATAAATAATCACTTACCTCTATAGACTATAAATTCATTAAAGTTGAAACATTCATGCATAATTTCTTCTTCTTTCTTTTTCAGTCATCAATTCATATTTTCAACAATAAAGAAAAAAAATAATCAATATGTTGCAATTAAGCCTCCCTTTTTTTTTGTTCAGATTTTTAGAAAAAAATTTACGAAGAGGAAACATTTAATAATAACAACTAATATGATCACTTGCATAATCAATTAATGCAATCATGGATGAATAGATGTTGTAAAATTATTTTAAAAGCATATTTCCACCCTCTTTAAAAAAAAAAAAAGAAAAAAAATCATATTATAATTCAATGAATTTGAAGACAAAAACTTATAATCTTAATTTATTTTTATTTTTTTAAACAATGACTTCAATTGAATAATTACATCAACTTTTTTAAAAAAATAAAAAAATAAAAAATAATTACAGAGACCTTTTTTCTTGTATAACTCCATTGTCCATTCTAAAATGATGATATATTTCCTTTTGCTTTCGTTTTATGCAATTAAATTTAATAGAATTGTAATTTAACAAAATTCAAGGGCCTATCTTTAATTTAAAAAAATTATCCAAAATTCACTAACAAAAGAAAAACATACTAAATACTTCTTTGAAAAAAATAAAATAAATAATAATAATAATAAATTCGGAAAGGGCATTAAGATTGGGAATTTTATGAATTCGGAGACAAACCAGAACGTAGAGAAGAGAAGCCACTACAATGGTGCCGTAGCGACCAGGACCAGCAAATGAATCAGCAACAAAAGCTCCTAAAAGAGGCAGCAACGACGCCGTTTTGACCCATATGTTCACGTTCTCTGCCGCCTTGGCTGTTGACTGTCCCAGCGGTCCGGTGAGAAAGCTTATGAGGTTGGAGCTGATTCCGTAGTACGCAAACCTCTCTGTAACCTCCACTCCTGTACATCTTCTAATCGTCAAGTTTTCGTCTTCCTTTGACTAAATTTTATATACTGGATTTTGATTGGGTGAGTGGTTTTACCTATGATAAACCCCGCGGACCTCCATCCACCTGATTTCGATCTTCGAACCGGACGACATTTGTAGTCAATGGCACCGTCGACGGTGTCTGAACCGGAGAAGCTGGAAACATTGGACACTGGGTATTTAAAAGGTGATGTTCGAATACAGCGCTCCACCGCAACAGCTTTTCAGATTTTAGATTGATAAATATGTTTGTCGTTTTTTAATATTAAATTGTTTATATTTTAGAAATAGCCCCTGAACTTCTATATATTTGGCACTTCCCCACTCAACTTAAATTGCCAAATTTAAATTACTTCCTGATTTATTTATTTATTTATTTTTGTGTGTCACTTTGTTCTAAATTGTAAAAGAAGTTTAAAAGCCTAAATTGGAATTTACATATTCAAATTTAATCGTTTAATCGAGAATATAAATATAAATGGAGATCCGGCATCAATCACGGAGCAGAATGGACCCAAAATATTTTAAATCTTCTAAATGATCAAGTACTTGTTTCAGAGAATATAGATATGACTATAATGGGGCAAATCTCTATCAATCAATTTAAACATATATGCTTGATCATGAATTCGAATCCTGGCCATAACCCAATATCAGCAGGAAAAAAAAAAAAAAACTGTTTATTTTGAGTCCAAATTATTTGACCATAACTAATTTGATGACTCAACTACTATTGGTTTAAAAACAAATTGTACTCAAACCCCTTCATTCTTAAAACAACACTAACTTTTCTTTTTTCCTTATTCTATAAAAGTTTTTTTTCGTAACAATATTTACATAACAGGTCAGTCCATCAACCTCTCCAAATCTAGCTGCTTGTTCTCTAGAAATACTTGCCCAGGTGTGAAAGCCAACATAAAACATATCCTCAAAATTTAAGAACTCTGGAAAGATTCAAAATATCTGGGAAATCCTTTGCTACCAGGGAGGAATAGTATTGTTGGGTTTAACAACATTATTTTTAAGAAAAAGCTCCAAAGTTGGAAAGCTAAACTGATCTCTCAAGTCGGTAAACGCACTCTTATTAACTCGGTTATCTCTGCCACCCTAGTTCACTCTATGTCCACGATTCCTTTCCTTCTCAACTGGTGCCGCAAAGTTGATTGTCTTGCAATAAAGTTCTTTTGGACTAGAAATCTGTCCAAGGTTCACTATTGGGCTCCTATCACTTGGAACAAAATCTGTAAACCCAAGAAATGCGGCGGTTTGGGGCTGCGAAAGATGGAACATGTCAACAAAGCTCTCCTCTACAAAGTGGGATGGTTTCTTGCATCCCATGCTGATCTTTTGTGGGTTAAGATCATTAAATCAAAATATTTCCCCTAAATCAAAATATTTCCCCTTCACCTCTTTCTTGAGGTGCAAGCAGAAATCCTCTTCTTCTCCCTACTGGATTGGTCTCCTTTGCTCCCGCTCCCTCCTTGCTAAAAGGCTCTGCTATAGAGTGGGAAAGGGTAATTATGTTGAATATTGGGAGGATCCCTAGATTCCACACAATCCCATTTTCCTTCCAATTCCGAAGTCTCGTGAAACTACCCTTGAGGTGGGTATGGTTGGGAACCTTTTGCTGCAAGATAAAAGGTGGAATCTCCCTTGCCTCAACGAACTCTTTGATGAAGGTACAATCAAGAATATCAAGAAAATTTTTTGGACTAACCCCCAGTTGGAAGACTCTTTGATCTGGCTTGGGAACAGAACTGGCACTTTCAGTGTTAAATCTGTTGTTTGCCTCTTGCATCCTGACCCCGGTGTCCTTTCTCCTTGGTGGAGTTTCTTATGGTCCTCTAATCTTCATGAAATGCTGAAATTATTTTTATGTGTTGAAATAGGTGATATGCATTTCTAGAAGATTATAGAAATTGTTTAAGTAAATAGATTTCTAGAATTATCTAGAATAGCATAGAAACTAGCATGTTAGAAGAATCTAGAAAAATGTAGTCTAGCACCATGCTAGAAGAATCTAGAAAAATGTAGTCTAGCACCATGCTAGAAGAATCTAGAAAGATGTAATCTAGCACTATGCTAGAACAATCTAGAAAACTCAAAGATGTATATAAATAGGAAGCCTAGCTTCCATATGTAACAACACAACAACAACAACAAGAAAGAACAATTACAAAACAACAATAAGCCTTTGCTATTCAATCTATCTACTAGTGTCCCATATTTCCTTTTTCAATTAAACCCATTATCAATTGTTCCTCCTATTCATCAATCAAACCAAGAATATCCATTTATTCAACCATCAAAAACTAACAGTGGTATCAGAGCCTACGTTCTTTCATCAATTGGGCGTAGTTATTTTTCATACATCATGGCCGATAGTTTCCGCTCAACAATCCCAGTTCCCATTTTCCATGGAGAAAACTATGATTTTTGGTCTATCAAAATGACCACATATTTTAAATCCCAAAAGTTGTGGGGTATTGTTAGTGAGGGCTACACTATCCCTACTGACATTACCACTCTAAACAATACTCAAAAGAAGGAGCTTGAAGAGAATCAACAAAAAGATTCTCAAGCATTGTTCGTGTTGCAACAAGCTATGGCAGACGAAATTTTTCCAAGAATTATGGGAGCTACTAGTGCGAAGGAAGCATGGGATACACTACAGGAGGAGTTTCAAGGCAATGTAAAGGTACGTGCCATCAAACTACAGACTCTAAGAAGAGACTTTGAAAATTTAAAAATGAAGGACAATGAGACTGCTAAAGATTACTACTCAAGGATAAAGGAAGTAGTAAATCAAATGAGAGCCTATGGAGAAAACATCTCCGAAAAGAAGGTGGTTGAAAAAATTTTAATAAGCTGCACAGAGAAATATGATGCAATTATTACTGCTATTGAAGAATCTAAAGATATAGAAAAGTTAACATCAACAGAACTAATGGGCTCTCTAGAAGCATATGAAAAAAGACTGAGTAGGCGATTTGAAGAATCTACGGAGAATGCATTTCAATCTAAAATAAATACGCAGTCTCAAAAATCTAAAAAAGAACAGAAGAATTTTCAAGAAAATTCTAGAAATAAACAGTCAAATAAAAATAGCAAATATCCTCCTTGTGGTATTTGCAAAAGAAAAAGTCATTTGGAAAAAGACTGTTGGTTTAAAGGAAAACCACAGTGTAGAGTCTGTAGAAAGTTTGGGCACGTAGAAAAAGATTGTCGCTCAAAGGAGACTCATCAAGCTAATTTTACTGAAGATAAGGATGTAGAAAATCATCTTTTCTACGTCTGTCAAGGCGAAGATAAAAAAGATACCTGGTATCTAGATAGTGGTTGTAGTAACCACATGACAAAAGATGAAAGTATTTTCTGTAGCCTAAATAAAACAAATACAAAAGTAAAAATAGGAAATGGTGAATACATTGAGGCTACAGGAAAAGGCACTATTGCCATAGAGACGAAAAAGGGTAAACGGTACATAACTGATGTACTGTTAGTCCCTTCTATGAATCAAAACCTACTGAGCGTAGGACAAATGATGGAGAAAGGATACTCTCTTCGCTTTGAAGGAGACTCATGTACAATCTATGACAAGAAAAATAAAACTATGGAGATAACAAAGATCAAGATGAGAGGAAACAGATCATTTCCAATAGAATGGAGATATGCCAATGAAGCAGCAATGAAGGCGCAAGTAGACAGCTCGTGGATTTGGCACAAAAGATTTGGTCACTTCCATTTCCATGGTCTGAAGATTCTTCATCAGAAAAATCTAATGCGCGACTTACCAACTATTGAGGAGATCAACGGTACCTGTGAAGCATGTCTACAAGCCAAGCAGCATCGACAACCTTTTTCAACAGACAGAGCATGGAGAGCAAAGGAGCCACTAGAGCTAATCCACACCGATGTCTGTGGACCGATGCGAACTCCATCACTGGATCAAAACAGGTACTTCATCCTCTTCATTGATGATTACACTCGAATAACTTGGGTTTATTTTCTTCGTGAAAAATCACAAGTCTTCGAGATTTTCAAAAAATTCAAAAATTTAGTCGAAAAACAAAGTGGCTATTATATAAAGACTATTCGGAGTGATCGTGGAAAAGAATACACATCCAAAGAGTTCAACAAATTCTGCGAAGACGAAGGAGTGGAGCATCAACTTACAGTTGGATATGCTCCAGAACAAAATGGAGTATCTGAAAGGAAAAACAGAATAGTCATGGAAATGGCTCGAACTATGCTAATGGAAAAGGGCCTTCCGAAAAAATTCTGGGCAGAGGCGATATACACATCAGTATATCTTCTCAACAGGTGTCCAACTAAAGCAGTAAAAGACAAGACGCCGATTGAAGCCTGGAGTAGGCGAAAACCATCAGCAAAACATTTAAAGGTTTTCGGATGCATCTGTTATGCTCATATTCCAAAAGAGAAGAGAAGCAAATTGGATGAAAAGACAGAAAAGGGAATATTTCTCGGCTATAGTGCTCAATCAAAAGGCTACCGTATCTATAGCTTGAAGACTAATAAGATACTCATTAGTCGAGATGTGGAGTTTGACGAAGATGCATCATACAATTGGGAAACTAAAGAGATCGAAGGAAAGACAGTTAATGTACCTGCAATACAACAAAGAGAAGAGGAGACGGACCCAGATCAAGGATCTCCAACTCAAGAACAACAACCGATGGAGCAAGTCGAATCATCGCCAGAATCAACACCGAGAAGAACTAGATCTTTAATCGAGATCTTTGAATCTTGCAATTTGGCGATCGTGGAACCCGAAAGTTTTGAAGAAGCTTCAAAGCAAGAAGAATGGGTCACTGCTACGGAGCAAGATTGGAGTAACAGAAATGCACATCAAGGAGGAGTGTTGAAATAGGTGATATGCATTTCTAGAAGATTATAGAAATTGTTTAAGTAAATAGATTTCTAGAATTATCTAGAATAGCATAGAAACTAGCATGTTAGAAGAATCTAGAAAAATGTAGTCTAGCACCATGCTAGAAGAATCTAGAAAAATGTAGTCTAGCACCATGCTAGAAGAATCTAGAAAGATGTAATCTAGCACTATGCTAGAACAATCTAGAAAACTCAAAGATGTATATAAATAGGAAGCCTAGCTTCCATATGTAACAACACAACAACAACAACAAGAAAGAACAATTACAAAACAACAATAAGCCTTTGCTATTCAATCTATCTACTAGTGTCCCATATTTCCTTTTTCAATTAAACCCATTATCAATTGTTCCTCCTATTCATCAATCAAACCAAGAATATCCATTTATTCAACCATCAAAAACTAACATTATGGAACCTTGCTAGCTTGAGCCTGCAGTCCTCTGACTACCCCTTTGGTTGTGATGAAATTGAAAGTGAATGTCACCTGTTTTGGAAATACCAGAATGCTAAAGCTCTTTGGTTTGACTCCCCGTGGAGTCTCAGATGGGATCCTCTTCATTTTGATGATCTCTTTCAATTCCTCGACTGCTTGAGGAACCCCTATGGTATCCTGCCCATGCATGACGACGATAAGAATGACTTCTTCCTTTTTGCAATAATCACACTTGACCAGATTTGGAAAATTCACAACTCCTTTGTTCATGATAATAAAGTTTTCAATCTTGAGGAGAGTGTTCAAGTTTTGAATTCTAGGTTTGGTGAGTTCAAAGCAAGTTTCTCTGAGACCCCTTTGACAAAAAAACCCCCACAGCCCTGCTACTTATTGGCATGGTCCCCCTCCTCACTTTATTAAGATTAATTGTGATTCTTCAGTTACTAATGGGATTGCTTATTTGGGTATTGTCGCTAGAAACCATTGTGGTGATGTGTTTAAAATTTAGATTTATAAAAGTCCCGTGGAATATTTCCCTGAAGCAGCCGAAGCTTTGACCATTCTGAAAGCTGCAAATCTTGCTTGTCACGAAGATTGGAAATTCATCTACTGTGACAGTGATGCCAAAGCTGTTATCCAGGCTCTGAACAACCCAAGTCAATTCTCTCCTCATTGGATTGCACTGGGTTTCATTAAAAAAAATTTGTCTTTGTTAAACTCTTTTAATTGTATTAATTTTGTCTGGTCTCCTAGATGTAATAGGTTTGCCCATTGTGTGGCAAAGTGGGGCTTTCTTCACTCAATTACAGGGACTTTCTCCCCTGATTCTTTGCCCCTTTCTTTTGTTTGTATCTGGAATCAAGAAGCTAGTCTCGGTACTAGCTCTTGATTCTTTGGCAACTTTGTTTTCGTTTTTGTTGTTTTGCTGCTCTTTTTGGTTAATATAACTCCCCTTTCAAGTAAAAAAAAAAAAGATATTCTATTCTACCACTTGTAATATATAATGGCCATCGCATTAAATGCAGAAGTAACAGTGTTTAATGTAATTAAAGTTTCCCTCGTAATATGAGACTTTAAGAACAATGAAAAAAGCTCATCACTTTAGGGCTCGTTTTGACAGAATTGAATACGTCTGGATAGATTAGGATAAAATAAGTTGGAATTTGATAGGATATGATATGAAAAGATGAGATTATTTTAATCTAATTCTATGTTTGTTGTCAATAATACAAATTTATATTATTTAGAGATAGCCTAATATATTTAGTAGAGCTAAATAGTTCAAACTTTATTTAAAACAAAGTTTATGGTTAAAGTATTATAATCTAGCCCAAATTGTAAATTTAACAAAAAAACAAAGAACTTAGTTTAATTCAATCCTAATAAACAAACATAGCCTTAGTACCATACCCTTATACTATATAAATAAAAGATTTTGTAAAATACAAGTGGGCAACAAATCCTATTGCACTAAGCACACAAAGTAGACAATAGAAGTAATTTTATTAAATTACAATTCAGTATTATTGTTCTCATTAAAACAAACATATATAAGGGAAATTAAATTTTGAAAACTAGCAATACCAGCTATTGAGTCCAAAACCTACAGCTCTGATATCAGCTTGAACTACAAGCATACTATTATTTTCATAAACTTGAACTTGTAATAAGTGTACTTAAATTGTATTAATGAAGGTGTCTTTTATTTAAATTACTAGCAAACCAACTCTCTTGCTCACTCTCACCGGTTGCTTTCTAACTCAGTGGTTGTAATGAGAAAACTACTTAGCTCCCTACGACCAAAAATCCTTTTTAATTAGTTCATTTGGAACTTAATCATAGAAAAACTCTTGCAGACCAAGTGAAAACTTTTGATATACCAAATGCCAGCATGGGGGAACACTAGCATCCTACTAGAGGCTGCCACCGGACCTTCCGCAAGTTACCAGTGGTTTTTCGTTCCGTTGGTACTAGATATAGATATATATATATATATATAATTTCTTTTCTCATCGGAGATTTTCTGTCTAGTATTTGTTTGGGACAACGTGTATTCGACGTTGATAAAATGCATAAATTTTTTATCACGCTTTACCAACGTTTGATACACGTTATCCCAGACAAATCTTGAATAAAAAATCTTTGATGAAAAANTAATATATATATATATGTGTTTAAGTTTTCAAGTTTTTCTTTAAAAGGAACTACAACCAGCAATGGTCACCAACAACAATCGACAACTCAGCTAACTAATGTCGGTGTGAATAAGTATTGATGTCCATAATTTTTTTCACAAAAAAAAAAAAATGCACGCAAGTGTGAAAGTTGAGCCGATTTTTTATTGCTAAATTACCACCTCTGTATAAAAAATTTATTTTTTATTCATACAATAGCCTAGCCCAACTTATTAGTTCTGAATTCTAAAGTTTATTTTGTATATATATTATAATCCAATGTGTATATTGTGTTATAATTCAATTGTTCTAACCTATATGGGTTGGTAAAGGGTTTCAATTTTTGGGCCAGACGATCAAAGTTTGAGTACTCTTATCGCCAAGGTCAGAAGCTCAATTTGTCATGTCGAACTAAGCAAAATGACAAAATGTAGACTGAGCCAATTGATCAACTCGAATGATTCCACCACTTAGGACTTCAGAGGATACATCAACTTCTATCCAACCAACTCAATTGTTCTGCTTCTTACCTTAGGCACCAATATTTTTCTTAACTAGAAATTTAGTTTTTATTCATATAACAGCCAAGCCTAACTTATAAATTCCGAATTCTGAAGTCTATTTTTGTATGTATTATAATTCAATGTGTACGTTGTGTTATAATTCGATTGTTCATCTTACCTAACGCACTAATATTTTATTTCTTGACTAAAAATATAGTAAAAAATATATATATAGTAAAAAAGTGAAGGATAAATTAAATTAACTTGAAAGATGTAAATGAATTATCATAGAATATAAGTAAGAGCGTGTATAGTAGCTACAACCTCTTTCATAAAAAAAAAAATAATAATAAAATAAAATTAGCAGCTACAACCTCTCTTCGTTTACTTCTCAAGAAAGAAAAAAAAAAATTAAGATCGGAAAATACAATACACAATCAGTCACCATGAAAGCAGAAATCATATCAAGAACTTGCATCAAACCCTCTTCCCCAACTCCTCCTCACCTGAAAACCTTTACTTTCTCTCTTCTTGACCAGCTCTGCACCTCTGTTCATGCCAACATGACCTTCTTCTACCCCTCCAATGGCCGCGACTACTACTCCACAAAATCTCATCGCCTTCAGCGTTCCTTATCCGAATCTCTAACCCGCTTCTACCCGCTTGCCGGACGGCTTCAAGATTCTTCTTCCATCCTCTGCAACGACGACGGTGCTTACTTTCTAGAAGCCAAAACAGAAGCCTCTCTCTCGGATTTCCTCGACAAACCAAACACTGCCTTGCTCGAACAGTTTCTCCCCGAAAAAACAGCAGACGGTTCTCTGCTCCTTGTTCAGTTCACTCTCTTCGGCTGCGGTGGAACCGCCCTCAGCATATCTCATTCCCACAACATCGTCGATTTGGCTGCGCTCGCAATTTTCCTCAAAAGCTGGACCGCCGCCAACCGACGACACGGCGAGCCCGTCGTCCCCGACTTCTGCGGAGCATCTCTGCTGCCGCCCAGAGAGATTCCGAGCATGGCGGGCGCGTCGTCTCTCATCGACCACGCGCCTGCTAAGTTCGTGGCTAAGAGGTTGGTGTTCGAAAAATCGAAGATCGCCGAGCTCAGAACCTCAGCGGCGGGAGCTGGAGATCATCAGTTCCAGCCCACGCGCGGAGAGCTCGTTCTCGCGGTCATATGGCAACGCGCCATGGCCGCTTGGAACTCAAAATTATCAGCTGCGACAGCTTTCAGGCCGACGGCACTCTTTCAGGGAATGGATTTGAGGTCGAGAGTGGAGCCGCGGATGCCGGAGACGGCGTTCGGCAACTTCATGTGGCCGTTTATGGTGGTGTTGGAGAAAGAGAGCGACACGGAGCTGCATGCGATGGTGAAGAAAATGAGGGACTCCATGAACGAGTTCCTGACCAACAAGGCCAGCAGATTCAAAGGCGAGGAAGCTTTTTCGACGGTGATGGAGTGTTTGAAAGAGAGAGAAGAGATTCTGAAGAAGAAGACGGGACTGAAGGTTTACAAATGCTCGAGCGGGTGCAAGTTTCCGCTGTACGAAACCGATTTCGGGTGGGGAAAACCGGCATGGATGACCAGCGTGAACAAGGTGGTGAGCAACACCATTTCTTTGCTGGATACCAGTTCCGGTGGAGTTGAGGCTTTTGTGACTCTGGATGAGGATGACATGGCTGTTTTCCAAAAAGACGAAATTCTCCTTTCTTATGCTTCACTCAATCCCACCGTTACTCTCCTTCCTCCTCCTAACGCCGCCTCTAGTGATTTTCGAAACTCCAAATTATAATATTAATAAAAAACGTTAAAGTCGACCCTTGTGTACGGGCTTTGAAGATTTCAAATCGTGTGATTAATTAAGAGTTTTTTTTTTTTTTTGGTGAATTAAGAGTTAGTAACAGAGAAAGACACATGATATTTCTCTTCGGTTCATATTTATGTTCATCAAGCTAGATCGATTTCCTTTAAAAACACGAGAGAGATGTTTTTTTTTATTTTAATAATTTCGAAGTGAAATAATGATGAACGAAATGCATTATGAACTTTATTTGTTATAATTGTACTTTGCTATTTGATAAATGGAAAGATTATAAATAAAACTCATATGTGCAGTCCCTTAATTTTACCTGTTTTCATAGCATATGGTGTGTCCGTTTAAGATTTTTGGTGATAATTTTGAGATTATGAATTTAAAGCGTACGTGATTATGCAATATTTCTCTTGCTCAATTTATCAAAAAAAAGAAAAGGAAAAAAACATATGGTGTTATTATGTCTCGTACGTCTTCCAAGCATTTTGAAATCATGTTAATTATTTTGCTCACCCCAATTAATGAAATTTATGATCTTTTAACTAAGGTTATTATTTAAAAAAATAAATATTTATTATTTATTTTATATTAATAAATGTGGCAAATCATGTCTAAAAAATAAAAAAGTGGCGCGCAGATCATGAAATAATTTGTAGAAAACTTAATGAGTAGAGTTGACCATATATTTAAAAAAAATGCTAGTTGTCACCATTTATATCATAGTAACGTGCAGAAGAAGAAAGAGAAATTGAGAGAGAAAGAGAGAAATTGAATCTCACAGAATCAATGTATATTGTATTGTATTGTTAATTGTACAATAGGCTCTCAGACTTAGCTATATATACAATTGAATAAGCTAAGATAATGTGAAAGCACGAAGTGCATGTGAGCTGTTTAACTAACAGCTCAGCAACTAACTTCTTTAAGAGAAGTCTAACAAATAAAAGATTACGTGGCAATATGGCAGGTTTAATGAAGTTTACTGTTGAAGTAACTTTAACATCCCCCCTCAAATTAAGCTGCCACAAATTCTAAGAAACATCTTATCATGTTAAACCTATTCCAAGTTTTGACCAAAGATAACCAAACTTTGTAGTTCCCAAAGCCTTGGTGAATATATCAGCCATTTGCTCTTCAGTAGAAACATATCTTACTTCCATAACTTTGGTGAGAACCTTGTCTCTGACATAGTGTACATCGATCTCCACATGTTTTGTTCTAGCATGTAGCACATGATTATAAGATAGAGCCACAGCACCTAAGTTGTCTGACAAGATTATTGAATGAGGTAATTTCAGACCAAGTTTCAACTATCAATTGTAATAGCCAACTCATTTCTGTAGTGATATTTGCCAATGCTCTGTACTCTGCTTATGTGCTACTCCTGGCAACCACTGACTGCTTTTTGCTATTCCAAGACACCAGATTTGGTCCCAGAAAGATGCAATACCCACTGTATAACCTACGATCATCAGGATTGCAGGCCCAATCACTGTCTGCAAAACCATGCACTATGAGTCTTTCTGGCTCAAAGTTCTTCAATAGCACACCATATTCAATTGTTCCTTTTACATATCTAAGGAGTCTTTTACAAGCTTCCCAGTGAGCAGTTGTTGGAGATTGAACAAACTGACATAGCTTGTTTACTGCAAAAGTGATAACTGGCCTAGTGATGGTGAGATACTGCAAGGCCCCTATGACACTCCTGTATTGATTCAGTTGTTTAAGAGGGTCTCCATCATGTATTGAAAGTTGCTTACATGTTATCATAGGTGTAGGGTAAGACTTAGCTTCATGCATATGAGTTTTGACTAGAAATCATTTGTGTATTTCTCTTGAGTCAACTTGATACCTTTACTTGTTTTGTCAACTTCAAGGCCTAAAAAGTAACTGAGACTTCCCAAGTCTTTAAGAGAGAACTCACTGTTTAAACCAACTATCAACTCCTCAACAAATTTCAAATTTGATCCAGTCACAATCAGGTCATCTACATAAACCAAGACAAAGCAATGAATTTTGTCTTTGTTATACACAAACAAGGAGTTATCTGAAACTGATCCAACAAATCCCCTTTCAAGTAGGCTGCCTCTGAGCTTGTCAAACCCTGGTTTTTGGTTAAAACCATTTGCCACCAACCTTGCCTTGTACCTTTCAATACTATCATATGCCTTGTATTTGATTTTGTAAACTCATTTAATGCCTACAATATTCATATCTGGAGATTAGGGAACCAGAGGCCAAGTATTGGTATTTACAAGAGCATTGTACTTTTTGTCCATTGTTTGTCTCCACTCTAAATATTGTAATGCAAGCTTTGCTGTTTTTGGTTCTGAAACAAAAGCAGTACCCAAATCTGGAGGTAAACTTTGTTGAGGTTGTTGTGAGTCCCTTGTAGTCTTAATAATTTGATTTGAATTTTGAGATTGGACAGTTGACACCTTGATGGTTTCAAACTGAAAAAATTTTGGTTTCAAAATACCATTCTTTGACCTTATGATCATAGGATGTGAATTTTCCACAATTGGTAAGTCAATATGTAATTGAATTGCTGGAACATTACTATCTTCTGTATTTGTCATTGGAGAAATAGTTGTTGACTCTTCAGCATTAGATGGAAACTGAGAAGGAGAAAATAGGTTGTTTTTAGCAGATTTGTAACTAAAATTAGCAAATGCCCGAGTGATTTTTGGAGATTCACCATCTGGCTATCCAGAAGCATTTTGAGCAACTTTAGAATGATCAACTAAATTTGTAGGTGCATGAAAATCAATGAGATTCTCATTGTTTGACAAATTTGCATGTTCAGTAGATTTTGTAGGACTGAAATCAGCAACTGCCTTAGTGATTTTGTTAGATTCACCATATGACTATCCAGAAGCATATTGAACAACTTTAGAATGATCAACTGAATTTGTAGGTGCAGCTAAACTCTCAGAAGCTTCATTATTTAGCAAATTTGACACTCCAGTAGTTTTGCTAATATGAGAAGTTGTACTAAGCTCATTTTGTTGTTCCATATCAGTAGAGAGACTATTATCTAGACTAGTAACTTCTAAAACAGAATTCTGTGTGATTGGTAATTGAGTAGACTTACCACATATTCTGCTTGTAAGTATAGGTAGTGGCATAGTACTAACAGGCTCACACAGTTTTGACTTGGTTTTCAAAAGTAGACTAGCAAAAAGAGGAAATTCATGCTCATTGAAATCTACACTATTAGAGATATAGATCTTGCCTAATTTATGAATAAATTTGTATGCATATTCGATGAAGATGCATTTTTCAATGTGAAATTGAACCTTTGTGGTGTGAAAAGGTCTCAAGTATGGAAAACAGGCACATCCAAACACCTTTAGTCTTTCATAATCTGGGATTCTATTATAGAACTTCTGAAATGGACTTTGAAAGTCAAGAACTACAGATGGCAATCTATTAATAACATGTGTGGCTGTTGCAAATGCCTCCCATCAGAATTCAAGAGTCTAATGGCTTGTGCTAACAAGTTCAATCCAGTTTCAACAATACTTCGATGTTTTCTTTCTACCCTACCATTCTGAGTGTGGGTATATGGACATGAATGTCTGAACACAATACCATGTTGTTTAAAGTAAGGAACAAAGGTTCTGTACTCTCCTCCCCAGTCAGATTGTAGTGCCTTCAACTTGACTCCAAATTGCTTCTCAACTAAGATATGAAAGGAGATAAAACTTTGCAATGCTTCATATTTAACCTTTAATGGATAAATCCAAGTATGTCTTGTGAAGTCATCAACAAAATTGATATAATATCTATATCATTCCTTAGAAATTGTGGGAGAAGAGCCCCATAAGTCAGTGTGCACAAGTTCTAGAAGTGAAGTTGTTTTTGTTTCAATCCTTGGAAAACGATTCCAATGCTGTTTTCCTTGTTTGCATGCATCACAGAAAGACAAATCTGAACCGATTTCATTTTCTTTACTGCTCAATTGAGATTACACAAATTCAAAACTCTCTTCACTACAGGTAATGCATAGTGTCCTAATCTTTGATGTAAAATATCAAGAGTCACACTGTTAGCTGATTTGTGTATAGATAAAGCTTGAGAGCTGGAAATACTAGACTGATTATCCACAAACTCAGATTTATTACACTTGAAAACTTCAGTATGATCAGCTTGACTTGTTTCACCAATGGTGGCATTAGGTTGTTGAGCTGTAGTGACTGCTGTTTTCTTATTTGTAGTTGTTGACAAACACTGCAAGGGTTTTAAACTGCATGCTGTAGAGGAGTATACATGCCTTTGACTATTGAGTATTGGTACTTCCAGCTTGTAGAGGCCTTCCACAAGTAAGCCTCTAAGGATTGGAACTCCCAGCTGTTTGTGCTTGACAATACACAAGTCAATATGAAATTCAACAAGCACATTGTTATCCTTTGTAAGCTTTGAGATGCAAAGCAGATTCTTTCCAATAGTAGGAACTACTAATATGTCTTTAAGCACAATAAAAATATCAGAAAATCCTTTAATTACTGTATTTCCAAAACCAGTAATTTGAATGTCTAGCCCATTACCTACCAAAAGTTTACCCTTACCATTATAATTAGCATGCTGGAGCAGATGAGAATTATGTGAGATAACATGGTTTGTAGCTCCACTGTCTAAGTACCAGCTTGGATCACCAACAGTATGGGAGTGATATAGTTTGTAGCTAATGCATCAAGACTGAGTTGCTTATCTGTGAAGTTAGCAAAAGGATAATCTGTGAAGTTAGCAAAATGATAGTTTTGAGTAGCTAAACCAAATTGAGAGTGAGCATTTGCTAAGAAGCCATTCCCAAAATTTGGAAAAGTTGTGAGCATAGCTTGAGAAGGTCCCCCTGCATTCTGAGCAAAATTGCACCCATTTCCAAGAGCAAATGAGGTAGTAGGCTGTGAGCCATTGAATATTCCTTGAGTGCCAAGAAGTCCAAAGTAGTTCCCATGAGGTGACTGAATACCAATAAACCCAGAATATTGGACTAGATTACTTGTAGGCATAGCAGAGGATGTGAGTCCAGATTGTGACATAAGATTGATTAGGTTTCCAAACCTGAAGTAGCACACATCAGCTGTGTGACCCAATTTCTTACATATTTGGCATTGTGGCCTACCAGATTTATGTTTCCCTTTAAACTTGCCCATTGTCTTGTCAAAACTCCCACCTTTATCAAACTGATTTGTTGCAGGTTCTCTTGACTCATCTCTTTGCCCCAAATATTGATTTGGCAAAGTTGTATTATAGACACTTTTGGAACTATCACTTGTTCTGCCTGAGCTAGCATTTTCAGATTCTAGAATTTCATAATTGTCTCCTCTAAATAGATCATCTAAGTCAGAAATTTGACATTTGTATTTGGAACTTACTAAATTTGCAGAATTAGTGAAATGAGAACTAAGATCAACAACAGCAGTGATGTTTAAGGATTCAAGTCTCCTTTCATAGTAAAGTAAATGTTGCTTTACCTCTTCAAGACTTGGCAAAATTGGCCTTTTGATCAAGTTGACAACCACCATTTCATATTTAGGTCCAAGTCCTCCAAGAATGTATGAAACCAAATCATCTTCAGTGATAAATCCACCTACTGCAATCAACTGATCTACCAGAGTTTTCATCTTCAAGAAATAATCAGCAATTCTTGAAGTTCCTCTTTTTGTGCTTTGCAGTTGAGCTCTCATCTAGATCTGATTCATCTTGAACTTTGAGGCAAAGTTCAACTCAAGAACTTTCCAGACTTTTCTTGAAGACTTCAGTCCAATAACCAGGTTAGCAATTGATCGAGAAATTGCTGTGACAACCAACCGATGAGCAGTTGATCTTGTAGTGTCCATGATTGTAGTCCAAGGATTGCTTCCATGAATTTAGGCTCATCTTTTAATACAAACTTATCTAACTTGTTACCAATTAACAAAGCTAGAATCTGTGTTTTCCAGATTAGGTAATTTCCAGGATCTAGGGATTGAATTAAGCTTGGAAAGGGTGAGATTGTGACCAAAGCCTTGCTTACCAGATTAGTTGTTGTTGATCGAGATTTCATGAGATCAACACTCTGTAAAGCTTGAGCTTGAAGATCAGTCTGTTCAACATTTTCCATAGCTACATATGTTACTGCTCTTATACCATATGAACGTAGTAACGTGCGACAGAAGAAAGAGAAATTGAGAAAGAAAGAGAGAGAGATTGAATCTCAGAGAATCAATGTATATTGTATTGTATTGTTAATTGTACAATAGGCTCTTAGACTTAGCTATATATACAATTGAATAAGCTAAGATAATATGAAAGCACGGAGTGCATTTGAGCTGTTTAACTAATAGCTTAGCAACTAACTTCTTTAATAGAAGTCTAACAAACAAAAGATTACGTGGCAATATGACAGGTTTAATGAAGTTTACTGTTGAAGTAACTCTAACAATATGGATCACCAGTGAAATTTACATGCTATGTGTTATTTTAAATAGTTACCATTAAATAATTTATTTTAGCTTATTAGAGTTTTTATTATTCAAAATTAAAATCAAATATTTTCAATTAAAATTTATCATATATCAGCAGTCTTTTCGGTGATTATTATCAATAATGATAAATAATAAAATTTTGTTTTTACTTGTAGACGTTTTTTTGGTTAAAATATTTACTTGTAGACGTGGTTAGATAGGAAAACCATTGAAAATATAGTCGTAGATGTTCGCGAGGTTCACATACACAATTTATTAATTACATTCTCTTTAATATATATATATATATATACATATGTATTTTTTGGTCAAGATATTCTCTTTATATATTATTAGGTATGTATGAACTCTCGATCTTAACTACGAAAGAGTACTACTGGCTTTGCCTATGAGATCGCCATATAGCACAAATATATAAAGTTAATATAATGGTCAAACTAATAACATTTCATCACTATGAAAAAATCACATATTAATTATTGCAAGTAGTAAGAAAACCTACATCAGATTTGAATATTGGATCCAATGAAATAATATACTTTGATGGTAAACCCTTTTTTTAATGTGCCACTTTCATGATATTGGTTGACTGTTATTGAGAACATATGCAATTCAGTTCAGCCTAGCATTGCTGTTACTGTTCACGTGTTGGATCACGTGTTTGCCTTGCATGGTATATAGTTGTTACGATTAGTTATTTGTTAATGAAGTTAGGAATTAATTAAGGGTGTACAGCTGTAAGCTTTCTATTGGAACATCCTTCTTAATATTGTGTATATAAGCTGTAATAATCAGCTATCATTAATTAAGCTTTACGTAATAGTTTAACAGTTTTGTTAATATGAAATACCAGACTTTTTCTCTCTTTTTGTTCTTCGTTGTTTCTTATTTCTTTTAGCTTTTGTTGTTGCGTAACCCTAACTCACACTAGATCTAAGATCTTATCTACTATTAATGATAATATAATAATCTAGAACTCAGCGATTTCTACTTTTAGGGTAAGTTAGATTGGTTTAAGTGATAACCCCTTCACATCTATATCATGAGATTGAGAATTTGCGACACTGACTCTTTACCTTTTAACTATAAATTATTAATGTAATCCAATTAAAAAGAAATTATAGTTCTAGGGCCATTTTTTATTAACGAATTTGTACATACATGTTTCCAATTAAAAGACCATCTGCAGTTAAGCGTAGTAAAATATGTACGACGTGATCAGGAAAAAAATAAAAACGTTAACGGAGGGGTAAAAAAAAATAATAGAAAACACTTTGATTAATTGGTGATTTTATAATCAATAATATTATAGTGACAAAAAATTTTACTTTTCAGAAAAAAATTGTTTATTTTATAATCACAGTTTAAACTTTTAAATAGTTTTCAATCTTTTTTATTTTATTTTTATTTAAACTTGAAAATACATGAGAAGTCTATACATTGTTTAGAACAAGGATGGAAATTTTGATAATTTCTCCAAAATTTCGTTTTTTTCCATGATATGGATATTCATTTGATGTTCTAAAAAAAGGGATGAAATTTTTATAATTTCTATGATATTTCCATCGAAATTTCTATGGCAATTACTTCACAATCAAGTCAAAATTTTCATAATTTTTATAGAAATTTTGGAAATATAAATTGTTAAATTTTAAAAATATGATATATTTTTATAAAATATTAGAGCGTTTTTTAAATTATAATTATTTAGTGATAACATATTTTAACTAATGCCGTATAATTAGGCGAATTGAAATTTAAAAGCAAAATTAAAACAATTAGAAAAAATGCTAAACAATTATTACAATTTTAAATAAAAAATAGTAATAATTTAAAAAAAGAAGATGATTATTTTGGCATAAATTTTCAACAAGTTAAAAAAATTATTTGATCAAAAATTCAGAACTCCTAGTGCTTTAGCCCCTTCCAAAAGTACATGTTTAGAATTTCAAATTATTGATAGAGACTCTGGCTCAAGTGACGATATTAATAAATGCTTTGGTGAAGTTAGAAGTGGTTACGAAAGAGAGTTATTAATTTAACAGAGATTAAGTTCATTCACTAGTAAAGAATATTACACTCATGCAACACAAGAAGAGGATCATGGAAGTAGAGAATGTGGGCAATGAATTAGTGCTATAGGAAAAGATTATACGAGTAGAGAAAATGGTACAATGGGAATATCATAACAAGAAGACGAATCCATTTTTTTAAATTTTGAATTAATGAGAATTGAATGTGAATATAACCTTATTTAATGGACAGTTATGGAATATCATTAAGTAATAACTCATGGATACATTCTCAAACTCAACCATTATGGGTTAGCAATTATGAACAAAGTCAATCAATATTATATCCATATCATGACTACCAGCAAAGATAATCACATGAAATATTATATCTATATGGTTGGCATATTAACAATTACATGCAAATTTATCAAGAAGATGTATTTTTTGAACAATATATCTCTTAATACACAACTATAAATGAGAATGAGCGAGGAGGAGAGATAACATTTTCAATCACCAAAAAATTTTGTGGTATTGACTCATATTTAAGTAATTATGTACTCGTATTATTATTCTAATTAGTGAATAATTCATTACTTAATTAATAACATTTTTGTTCTAGTCAGTGAGTGTTATAAGTCTCTTAATTATGATAAATATGATTTCCACTCAATGTTTTTTTTAATTTTTATAGTTTTATTGATAAAATATCTAATAAATAAGCATATCCTGAAATTTCATTAAAAATTTCTATATTTTTCTATAAATTTCTGTAATTTGTTTCGTATGTTTATCGATATCAATATTTTGTTGATATTTTCATCGATATTTCTGTATTTTTGACCTTCAATATTTTCATCAATTCTGATATTTTCATCATTGGTTAAGAAAAGAAAGCAAATTCTACATAAGTAATAAAAAAAGCTCTGCAAAAGTACTGAAATCACAAAGGATCTCGTATTAATGATGACCCAAATTTTATCACCTATGTTTTGATTATTAATGGTAAAGATTGACTATATATTAATAAAGTGAAATTTAATATACCTAGTTTAGCTTATCTTTTTTAACTTTTTATAAAAAAAAATACAAAAATTTAGACTTTTGAAGGGGTATTTTTTTTTTTTTAAATATGAGTTTTGACCTTTGAAAATTTGGTTATCTTCTATATATGTTAAATTAATGACGATCCATGAGTAAGCTTTGAACATAAAATTAAAAAAATCAATTATCTTATTTTCATTTTTGACTTGTTTTTTTTGGGACAGAGAATTTTCATGTTTTACTTTCCAAAGTTCATTTGTCCTTTGCAAAATAAAGATAAGAAAACAATTAAAAAAAAAAAAAAACCCCATGTTGGACCAAGTCTAAACTCTAAAATACAGCCTAATTTGCTTGTTCAGCCTCTGCCATGCTACAGTACATATTTAAACCATCTAGTACAAGCAAACCTTTGTTGAAATTAATTAGAAAACTCGGCATGTAAGAGGAGATTAGATTTAAGTACGCAACTGAAAAGCCAATTAGTACTTTGTACAAGATTAAAGGGAGCTTTCATATATAAATATATACAAATTAACGTTTCCCATATAATTGAACTAATTGTTCCTAACTTTGATAAGGGAATCAATTAATTTTTAAATTATTTACTAAAGTGTCGTTTAGCAAGGAGTTGTTGGTTTATGTTCATCAAGCTCGATTGCTTTAAAGACACGAGAGAGAATTTTTTACTTTTATTTTTTTAATTTTCGAAGTGAAATAAAGATGAATGAAATGAATTATGAACAATTATTTGTTATGGTTGTACTTTGTTATTTGATAAATAAAAAGATCAAATAAAACTCATATGTTTTGTTTTTGGTTATAAGAACTGCTTCGTTAAGAGCACAAAAGGAGCTGAAAAAAAACAGCTTACACATGTGAAGGGTCCGCAGACCTCTCACCCGAAATAAGAGATAAAACAGCAGAAGGTAAAAACAAAGCAAAATCATTAGAGATCTCAAGATTACATTTAAGGTGCGGTGCCCATTTTGCCGCAGCATCAGCACTACGGTTAGCAGATCTTGGTATCTACTCATATATAAATATATCCAAATTAACGTTTCCCATATAACTGAACTAATTGATGATCAATTTCATTGAGAAGGAAGTTCCCCTTCTCCAATTTATATAAAAAGCATATGGTGTTAATTATTTTGTGTCGTCTTGCAAGTATTTCTAAATCATTTCACTTACCTTCATGCATGCTAGTCTAGCTCACCCCACTCAATGAAATTGATGATCTCTTTGCAACGGTAATTNATATATACAAATTAACGTTTCCCATATAATTGAACTAATTGATGATCAATTTCATTGAGAAGGAAGTTCCCCTTCTCCAATTTATATAAAAGGCATATGGTGTTAATTATTTTGTGTCGTCTTGCAAGTATTTCTAAATCATTTCACTTACCTTCATGCATGCTAGTCTAGCTCACCCCACTCAATGAAATTGATGATCTCTTTGCAACGGTAATTAATTAAAGAACAACTATTAGTCATTTATTTTTTTATTAATAAAACTGGCAAATCATGTGGAAAAAGAAGGAAAGAAAGAAAAAAGTGGTTAAACAGATATATTTTTTGGTTAAGATATATTTTTCTCTTTTTATATTATTAGGTAAATTTGAATTCTCAATCTTAACTAGGAAGGAATACTGGCTTTGCCTATTATCACTATAGTTGCACAATAAAAAATAATAATAAAATGGTTAAACAAATAACATTTCGTCAGATTGGAATATCATGGATCCATGAAATAATACAATTTGATGGTAAACCATTTTTTTGTATGACGCTTTCATAATATTGATGGACTATTGAATGATAATATAATAATTAAAAGAATTTTAGTTCAAGTTGAAAGTTAAACTATTTTAGTGATAAGCCTTTCACATCTATATCATAAGTTTGTAGATTTGAGACACGACTTTTTCTTTTTTTAAGTATAAATTAATGTAACCCAATGAAAAAACTGCAACTATAAGGCGATTTTTCTATAATATATAAGTTATAGCGAATTTGTAAATATATGTTTCCAACTAAAAGACAGGGCGTACTATCTGCAGCTAAGTCTAATAATATTTGTATGACATTAATTTAGAAATAAAAGAAGAAAGGGAAAAATACAAATTAATAAAAACACTTTGATTAGTTGGTGATTATATAATAAAACTGCAGTGATAAAATTTGTTCAATTTACATTTAAAATATGTTTATTTTAGCACAGTTTAAACTTTTAAATTAATTGTTTTCAAACTAACTTTTATTTTTTCTTCTTCTTTTAAACTTGAAAATACATGAGAAGTCATATTATTAAGAAGAGAAAGCAAATTTTACATCTGTAATATAAAAGCTCTAAAACAATACTGAAATCACCAAAGGACCTCATAATAATGATTACCCAAAAGTTGTTCGCCTATGCTTGTATGATTATTAATGATTAAGATCGACCATATATTAATTTGAAATTACTATATGTAGTTTAGCTTTATCTTAATTTTTGACTCTTTGATAATAAAAAAATACAAAAATTTAGATTTTTTAATTTTTAATTTTTTTTTTTCAAATATGACATTTGATCTTTGAGACTTTGGTTAACGTCTATGTTAAATTAATGGCGATCCATAAGTAAGCTTTGAACATAAAATTAAAATAATGAATAATAGTTTACCTTATTTTCATTTTTGACATTATTTTGGGACAGAATTTTTTTGTTTGACTTTGCAAAGTTTAATTGGCCTTTGCTTTTGAGAGATAATAATAATAAAAAAATGTTGGACCAAGTCTAAGAGTTTATTTAATTTAGAATTAGTTAGATTTTAAAAGAGTTTAAAAGTCTAAAGGTATTTAATTCAGAATTCAAATAAGTCTATACAAATCAAGAAGTATTCAATTAAAATTTTAACAAATTTTATGAAAATTTATTAAAATCTAAGTGTATTCAATTAAAACTTTATAGAAATTTTTTAAAATCTAAAGATATTTAAATAATCATTAGCTTTAAAAAATTTTAAAAAATGATGGATTTTAATGAATTTCATTGATTTAAAAAAAATTGTGAATAAAAATGTTTATGTAAAATTTCATATATTTTTTATAGATTTCATTGGATTTTTATAAATTCTATACAGAATTCATAGAATTCTATAACAAATTATAAATTCTTTTAAAATTTATAATTTCATTTAAATTCATTAAACTCTCAATTGAATATACATTGTCAACCTCTGCCATGCTATAGTATATTTTTAAACCATCTAGTACAAGCAAACGTTTGTTGAAATTAATAAGAATACCCAAGTTATGTAAGAGGAGCTTAGATTTAAGTAAGCAATTGAAAAGCCAAATAGTACGGAAGAAAAGGAGCTTTCATAAATTTATACAAGGTTATTCGCATGTATTTGAATTAATTGTTCTTAACTTTGGTAAGGGAAGCAATTATTAAATTTTTTACCCAAATATTGTTTAGCAACGAGTTGTTGGTTTTGGTTTTCTATAATTCTATTTTGGTTTTAGATTTTTTTGAAAGCCAAAAACAAAATTAATTTGCTTTAAGCACATCTCTCCCAATTATCATCAATGGGCTCGAAGCAATAAAATTATCAAACGGAGAATTAATTAAGGCGCCGCAAAACAGAGACTGCCACATGGCAAACTCCCATAGGCAAGTACATAGCACACAATCAAGAATGGTAGAACAGAGTAGCCACACCAAAGAGGAATAAGCTACAAAAAGCTTTTACCCAAAAAAAAAAAACAAAATAGGCTCCAAACGGAGGAGGCAATGCCGCCGTTTCAATCTATCCGTTTAATTTTTTTTCCTCTTGTTTTTGGCAAATCAATATATCCGTTAATTGATCTATTACAAATATGATAATTTAAACAAGTTTCATTTTGTTTTTAGTGTAAAAATAATACATATATATACTAGGATTATGGTTCTTTTTCATTTTCAAATAAAAACTAATATTAATTATGCTCTGTCCTTTCTCTTTCTCTCTCTCCCTCTTCCTTTCGTAATGTGATTTGAGGATAACAGAGTAGGCAAACAATAAATGGTTCAATGTATCGATTTCTATATGAATAAAAAAAAGTAATTACAAACTATCATAGTACTATTGGCTCAATTTTAATTTTAAGTTTAAATGCATTTTAGTACCTTTTAAAATTGAATTTGTTCACTTAGAAGTTTCTACAATAAATTTGTGCAATTAATATCCTCTAAATGGAAAAAGTTACATATTTGTCCAATATAGTTGAAATTGACAAAAAAAAGTTTCACATTTGTTCAATTTAGTTAAAATTGACAAATTCTACCAATTTAAAATTAACATATAACCCACAAAAATATTTTTTTCATTTTTAATTTTACCAAAAACTAAAAAAAGAAGAAAAAAAACTATAAATGAATTTCAATTTTTTTTTCATGTTTTTAATTTTTTTTAAAATTTTGGTACAATAAAAAAAGAAAAAAAAAATATTAGAGGGTCATATGTTAATTTTAAGTTGATAGAATTTGTCAATTTTAACTAAATTGGACAAATGTGCAACTTTTTCAATTTAGAAGATATATCAATTGCACAAATTAATTGTAGAGACTCCTAAGTGAACAAATTAAATTTTAAAAGGTACTAAAATGCATTTAAACCTTAATTTTATATAGGATATGAGAATTTGAATAAGCAAAATCATATTGCAAAAAAAAAAAAAAAAAAAAAATGGATTTAATTACCATTGGGATGTTTCATAGTCTCCTTTAGGACTAAAGTGTGACTTATATAGAAAAATGAAATAACCTTTCCAATAACATAGACTTCTTTTTATTTAACCAAAAAAGGAAATTACAATCTTAAACATCTTTCAAATTAAATTCCCATGATTTCTTAATTGCCCTCTCCTATGTTTCAAAATTAATGATTAGCATAACCAATACATTTCAAAAACATAAGTATATATATCACAGTATTATTGTGAGTTCACTTGAGCAAAAGAAAAGAGAGAAAGGAAATATTACCATATGGAGGAAAAACATATGAGAGAAACCATACTACTTGTGATCATGATAATGTCAACTATTGCTATGCTTGTAATAGTCGCTATGTAACAAAGATGCTAATCATCTTATTTTTTTCCTTCTTTTTCGTCTTCCTCTATTTCTTCTTCTACGACGTCATTCCATGAATTTGAAAGAATAATTATGTTCCCTCGGTCGTCAACTAATTCGTAAACTTTGTATGTTTGATGAGTGCACCAAAGAGGCGCATGCTAAATGTAGGGTAAAAGAGAAAGAGAAATTAGAGCATGAAAAATGTATTGTTGAAGAGACTGAAAAATGCACGAGGAGGAAAAACAAAGCTTAGTATTCACCAAACAGATACTCTGTCTTGCTAATCTCCTATATAATGCAAACTTTGATATATGCAACTTGTAATGGTATGAAACACCTTTTAATGGTTTAAACTTTTAAAAAAAATCCAAAATACATGATCATGTTTTATTATACAAGACGATTGAGGTTTCAATTTTGTACTTTAACTTAAAAGTAGAGTCCCATATATATATTGATTGGCTTACAATAATTATTTATTCTTTAAAAGGGAGGAATTAACAAAAAGTAGTTCCATGGGTTGGATAATATTATATTTTTATGTGTGTGCATATATATATATATATATATATATATATCATAAAAAGTGTTTTTTCTTGAACATTCTACGTATTAGAGATGAATCTGTAATGTGCAAGTAACTTTATTTATTTATTTATTTATTATTGTTACAAAATATACTTTTATGGATTTGCATCCAAATCGAAGTTTAAATTTTATATTTAAAAATGTAATTTCAATATTTTTAAGCTTATTTATACTATTATTTTTTTATTTTTCTGTACGTTAATTTTTTTTTTTATTTTTAAAATTGACAGTCACGCTTTCTATTAACTATAAGCGTTGCTATAATACTCTTTACCATCATTAACCAATAAATAATGCAGTTTTTTTTTCTCTCACACACCTATCACGTGTAATGCCAGCATGAGTAATTTCGTTTTTCTCACTCCACATTTCTTTTTCTTTATATAAAAAGTTTGAAGAAATAAAGAAAAATTGATAAGGACAGAGCATATAATTTTATGGATTAAAAAATTAGAGAAAAAAAAATTATCATTATATAGAATTTTTTGATTTAACGATTTTTTGGATGGTTACTTTCTACATTGATTAGACTCAGGAATCGTTTCTAATTCTATGCTCTTCATATTTTGGTTTTTTTTTTTTTACACATTTTAGAAAGAGAAAGAGAAAAATAGAATGAGAAAGGCAAAATTATCTATGCTGACGTTGCATGTGAAAGGCACATAAAAGAGAAAACGACATTGTTTAACAGTAATGACAGTAATGGGCCTTGTAGCAACACTTAGAGTTAATAGAGAGCACAACTGTCAATTTTTAAAGTTGAAAGATAGATTATCACACACACTAAAAGTAGGAGGCGACAGTGTAAATAAATCATATTTATACAATTGGACCAAGCCATCTATGAAGTCATGGGTTCGAGACATGCTCCTTCCCTTTTAGATTGGAATTTTTTGTATTTTATTTCAGTTTGAAATTACTTTTTTGTCTAGAAGTAATGTCAACACTTGTTCAAATAAAAGACGAAATCTTCTGTAATGGACGAAGTTGCCCACTATATAATGGGCAACACTCCAATGCAACTGTCAGATGTGTGTTTTTAATACAATTCAGTTTCAACATTTGCTCATAATTTATTCTTCTTATTTTTTTTCAGTCATCAAAAAAGAAAAAAAAATTAATATGCTGCAATTGAGCCTTTTTTTATATATATTTTTAGAAAAAATTTAGGAAATTGAAACAAATAATAATAATAATAAATAATGAGACTTGCATAAACAATTAATGCAATCATGGATGAATAGAAGTTTAAAATTATTTTAAAAGCATATGTCCACCATATTAAAAAACAATCACATTATGTTAGTTATGATACATAAAAGAGTAAACTACACCGTTTTACTTATTGTTGTTTTGTAAGAAGTCTATAAAATGCACAGTTTTAATTAGCTGAGTTTTTATATGTATTTCTTCTGTTATGTAATTGAGTGTGTATGATAGTGGGGCAAATTGAGATTTGTAACCGATTAGGTTTTCTCTCTAGGTGAGAGTCTCTGGTTTCCTTCCTCCTCTTCTAGTCTTAGGGTTTTTAAGAGATCTTTCTTCAAGAAAGATCTGAAAATGAGGATATAAAGGGCTTTAGGGTTGATTTGTTTAATTCGAGAGTTAGGTAGGTTCTTAAGCTTGTAATCTCCATATCAATAGAAAACAGGGGTTCTTTCGGTGGAGCTAACAGAGGATGTAGGCAATTTATGCCAAACCTCTATAAATAAGTGTTCTTCTTTTCTGCAACTTTGTTCTTTCTATTTTTAATCTTTGTTACAACAGTAGTATGAGAGCTTTCGATTTGGCATAGCTTCGTAGATCTGAAAAAGGATCCGTAGTAAATCGTTTCGTCTTCCTTGGTTTTCGAGTAGTTCTTTAAATCTTTAGAGTTTTTCATTAAAATCTATTAGGTTCTTGAAATTTAGGGTTTCCTAAGTTTTTTCGATTGAGTCTTATTGGTTTTTTGACCATAGGTACAAAATTCAAATTAGAATTGTTTAATGGGAAAGGCGATTTCTTTACGTGGAGTTAAAAGATGAAGGCCATTCTTGTGCAATAGAAGGTTGAAAAGCATTGGATTATTCCTACCCGTCGATGATGACTGATGATCAAAAGAAAGACATGGATGAGATCGCCTACAGCACCATTATTCTTCATCTCACAGATAGAGTGCTTCGAAAGGTAAATGACTCTAAAACTGCCTCGGATATTTGGTCCAAATTAGAACAATTATTTTTGTTAAATCTCTTCCCAATAAAATCTACTTGCTTGAAAAAAAAATTGGTTATAAAATGGATCATGCAAAAGATCTTAATGAAAATCTTGATGATTTTAATCGATTATGATTGGATTTAGCAAATTATAATGAAAAATTTACTGATGAACATTACAGTGTCACTGGTAGCTCAGCTACTATTACACCACATGANTATTGATGAACATCACAGTGTCACTGGTAGCTCAGCTACTATTACACCACATGATAAGACAAAATTATGGCATAATAGGTTAAGCCACATCAATGAGAAAGGTCTTCATTACTTGAGTAAACATGGTCTGTTTATGAGTGATGTTATAGATAAGATTGATTTTTGTGAACACTGCATTTTAAGAAAACAACATAGGTTAAGTTTCAAACCTGGTTTGCATAAGTCTACCTGTGTGCTTGACTATGCTCATGCTAATCTTTGGGGTCCTTCACAAACTCCCACACAAGAAGGCAATAGATAATTTTTTTTATCCATAATTGATGACTACTCTAGGAAAGTGTGGGTTTATTTACTAAAGCATACAAGTTAAACCTTTAGTAAGTTCAAAAGTTGGTGCATTCTTGTTGAAAATCAAACTGGTAGGAAGCTTAAAGTCCTAAGAACTGATAATGGGTTAGAATTTTGCAATACTGAATTTGAAAAATATTGTTCTAATAATGGAATAATTAGACATAAATCTGTTAGATGCACCCCTTAGCAAAATGGTGTTGCTGAGAGGATGAATAGGACTCTGTTAGATAAAGTTAGATGTATGTTGTCTTGTTCTAGTTTGTCAAAATTTTTTTGGGGGGAAGCCATTATGACAACCACCTATATTGTCAATAGATGTCTTTCAACTGCTACAGAGTTTAATACCTTTGAATATATGTGGTCTGGCTATAAACCAGATCTGTCTAATCTAAGACTTTTTGGTTGTCAAGCTTATGCACATCCAAAGGAAGAAAAGTTGAACCTAGAGCTATTAGATGTGTTTTTCTAGGTTATCTTGAAGGAGTTAAGGGATATAAGTTATGGTTGTATGAATCTGGTGGCTTTAAAGTCATTACCAGTAGGGATGTTGATTTCAATGAAAATATTATGCCTTGTTTGAAGACTAACAATGGAGATATTGAAGTTCCATGTGAAGATAATAGTGTTCAGACTGAGGTGGAGTTTCAAACTGACAAAGATGAAACTCAAGAACCTCAGCCTAATCCAATTCAAGTCCTTGAACAACCTTGTGAACCTGTGCATGAGACAGAAGCTGAGAAGGAAGCATCTGTTCAACCATATAAGACTATTAGAGACTATCAACTGATTAGAGATAGAGAAAAAAGGCAGGTAAAGCCTACTGTGATGTATGGTTATGCTAACCTTATCTCTTATGCTTTAATTTCCTAATCAAGAGTTAGCTAATAATGAACCTAAGAGTTATGTAAAGGCCATTAATACTAAATATGCTAAACAATGGTATGATGCTATGAAAGATGAAATTAGTTCTCTACATAAAAATTAAACCTGGCAGCTTGTTCCTAGGCTAGAAAATCAAAAATATAGTTGACTGCAAATGGATCTTTAAGGTTAAAAAGGGATTTACAAGCAAGGATCATGTTAGATTTAAAACTAGAATTGTAGCAAAAGGGTTCACTCAGAGAGAGAGATTATATTATAATGAAATATTTTCTTCTGTGGTAAAATATACCACTATAAGAATGATTTTAGCCTTAGTAGCTCATTTTAAATGGGAACTTGAACAATTAAATGTAAAGACTGCTTTTCTTCATGGTACATTGGTAGAAAAGATCTTTATGAAACAACCTCAGGGCTTTACTGTTAGAGTTGAACAAGATCTAGTGTGTTTGTTAAAAATGTCCCTTTATGGTTTAAAGCAAGCTCCTCGTCGATGGTATAAAAGGTTTGATATGTTCATTACTAATATATGTTTTAAAAGAAGTTAATATGATATGTGTCTGTATTATAAAGGTTCTTCTCGTGGTAATACTATTATTTTTACTGCTGTATGTTGATGATATGTTACTGATTGGTCAAAATATAGAGAAAATTCAGAGAATTAAGACAAGTCTGAAATCTAAATTTGACATGAAGGATTTAGGGGCTACTAAGAAAATTTTAGGAATAGATATTGTAAGAAACAAAAATAAAATCACTTCATTTCTCAACCAGAAACACTATTATAATAAAATTTTGAATAAGTTCTCAATGTATGATGTTGCTTCTTCTTGTGTGCTCTTAGCAAACCATTTTAATTTGTCTACTACACAGTGTCCTAAAACTGAGCAAGAAAAGGAAGATATGGTAACTGTTCCATATTCAAATGCTATAGGATCTTTAATGTATACAATGATATGCACTAGACCTGATATTGCTCATGCCATAAGTGTATTACGTAAATTCATGGCTAATCTGAGTAGAGAGCACCAGGAAGCTCTTAAGTGGTTGCTTAGGTATATTAGAGGTAATATAGATCATGGTTTGTTATATAAACATAATAGTGAGGATGTAACTCTTAGAGGCTATGTAGATTCTGATTTTGCTAGTGATAAAAGAATGTCTATTACTTCATATATGTATACTTTGTGTTGAAGTTGTATCAGCTGGAAATCACAGTTATAGCCTATTGTAGCTCTTTCAACTACATATGCTGAATATATAGACACCATAGAGGCTGTAAAAGATGCTTTCTAACTAAAGGGTTTGTTAACTAAACTAAACTATTACACCATAAGGTAGCAATATTTTCTGATTGTCAAAGTTCTATTTTTCTATGTAAAAATCATGTTTTTTCATGAAAAAACTAAATATATTGATGTTAAATTTCATTTTGTACAAGATGTGATTGAGCTGGGACTGATACAAGTTGTAAGGATTCCAACATTGCAACCTACAAACATGGGAACAAAAATACTTTCTCTAAGCAAGTTTAGTGTGTTCAAAAAGCTGCTTAGAATTGAACTTGGATGATCTATAGAAGTTTTTAGCTAAAAAGCTAGAATGAACTTTTTGCTTTCAGTTTTTATGTATTATGGTGGAGATTTTTAGTTATGATATATAAAAAAGAGTAAACGACACCATTTTACTTATTGTTTTTTTTGTAAAAAGTCTAAAACGCACAATTTTACTTAGCTGAGTTTATATATGTATATCTTCTCTTTTCTAATCGGGTGTGTATGAGATTGGGGAAAATTGAGATTTGAAACCAATTAGGTTTTCTCTCTAGGGGAGAGTCTCTGGACTTCTTCTTCCTCTTCTAGTCTTAGGGTTTCTGAGAAATCTTTCTTCAAGAAAGATTTGAGAATGAGAGTCTAAGGGGTTTTAGGGTTGATTTGTTCAGTCTGAGAGTTAGATCGGTTCTTAAGCTTGTAATTTTCATATCAATAGAAATCAAGAATTCTTTCGGTGGACCTAATAGAATATGTAGGCAATTTATGCCGAACCTATATAAATATGTGTTCTTCTTTTCTGCCTATTTTTAATCTTTGTTACAGCACATTATAATTCTATAAATTTGAAGACAAAAACTTGTAATATAAAAATAATATATATATATATATATACATATATATATATATATATATATTACACAATGTCACCAGTTGAATAATTACATCAACCATCTTTAAAAAAAAAATAATAATAATTACACAGACCTTTTTTCCCTGTATAACGCCACTGTAAATTCTAAAATGATTATATATTTTCAATTCTTTAATTTTTTAAAAGAGATTCTTAAATTCATTTTTTACAATTAAATTTAATAGAATGATAATTTTAACAAAAATTCAAGGGCCTATCTTTAAGTTAAAAAATAATTATCCAAATTCAGTAACAGAAAAAAAAAATGCTAAATATTCCTCTATTAATTATTAATGGCAATTTTCTTTGAAAAAATAAATGGGAATGTTATGAATTCGGAATGGGCATTAAGAGACAATCCAGAGCGTAGCGAAGAGAAGCCACTACGATGGTGCGCCTAAAAGAGGCAACAACGACGCCGTTCCAAATCCCATGTGTTGACGTTCTCTGCCGCCATGGCTGTTGACTGTCCCAGCCATCCGGTGAGAAAGCTTATGAGGTTGGAGCTGATTTTTAGTATCCAAACCAAACATTATATTAGTTACACAATACAATTAAAAATACCACTTACTAAATATAAATTCAGATGGTTTGCAATATGACAATTTTTAAATTTAAAATTTAGATGGTTAGCAATATGACAATTTTAAAAATTTAGGGGTAAAGTGTCAAATGCATGAAAGTTCAAGAGGCAAAATGTATTTTATTCTGAAAAAATTGTTAATGTAAGTACCCAATAAGCATTTAAAAAAAGATTCCTAAAAATATGATCTTCATTAATGCTTTTTATTATTATTAATTTCCCTTTCATAAGGAAATTTAACATTTTTTGTTCCAGTAGGATATTTTGTTTTATATCAAACAAATTAGGTCTTCAATCTCCATTTTTTTTTTTGGGTCAACTAGTGGAAAAAAATTGAAGGTAAAGTTTTAGAAAAATAAATTATAGAACTATCCATATTTTTAAAATGATGCGTATTAGTATTCATAAAAAAATTGTTATATGAAAAAAATAATATTCATAAAAAAAAAAAATTATGCTGATTAGTGACAACAATTATTGTTATTATATCATCATCATCATCACCATCATCATCATTTTTAAGTAGATAATAGATGTTATATTAAATAACATAATTTAGTTGGTTTTCCACTCATGAGTTCGAGATATCATAACAGAGAATTAAGAGATTTTCTAATATATTTATCATTGTTTGGCTCAAGAATTATTGAAGGGTTAGGTTAGAATCGATGTCATTAGTATATTCGGTTTCCTTGTTAAAGTTACTTTCATTCTATTGAGTTTCAAGGTCCTATTTCTATCTATAAACAGACTTATTTTAAAGAATACTTGTCCATTTTTCCATGACAGTTCTCTAAATTTCAGTTTAAGTTATTTTCATTTTATTGAATTTCCTTGTCGATCAGGATTATTTTCATGTAAATTTTCCCGGCCCTCTTGAATATTGCTTTAGTATAGTTATAGACTTTAAACTAACTGCAGTGAGATTACCAAAAGAAAAAGAAAGTGCCGTGAGAAAAATAATTAATGCACTTTACATTATATTATATCATAACACTTTATAAATGTAAGATCTTGCAAAATACAAGTAAGCAACAAATCCTAATACAGTGACCAGAGCAAGTAGCCAATAAAAGTAATCAAGGTGTGCTCTGTTTAGATTCCTAGAAAACCAGCTATCTTGGCCTTTCCCACCAGTTGTTTCATCAATGAAGGAGATGAGAAAGCTGCTTAGAAAGCTCCCCACACCAAAAATACTAGGATACAAAGCCAGTCCTATGCTCCTTAACTCATTTGGTACTTGATCATAGAAAAACTCTTGCAGGCCAACCATAGTGAAAACATCAGCAACTCCAAACAGAATGTATTGAGGAACCAACCACCCCACACTCATTGGAACAGTTGAACTTGGCATATCAACCATATCATATTTTTGAGCAGTTTTAAGCCTTTTCATCTCAACAACAGCTGCAATTACCATGGACAGGGCAGACAGAACCATTCCACTTCCTATTCCCTGCAGCATTGTGATACCAGATAGTTTTCTTGTGAACGCTCTTGCTGTTGGGACAAGAACGCGGTCATAAATGGGAATGAATATAACAGTGGCAAGAAGGCTTGTGACAGATTGAAGCAAAGCAGCCGGTAATTCAAACCCGGGTATGATTGTTCTTTTTATTGTAGCACCTTGCTTGGTAAAGAAAGTTGAAGATTGTGCAAACACAACAGAAAATCCCAAGCATGTTACCCATATTGGAACAAGTCTAAGTACTGCCTTTGCTTCTTCAATCTCTGCCAAACTACAATACGCTTTCCCATCTTCCTTCGAACCATTCGGTACAAGCAGGGCTTAATTGAGGAACCTGTGAGATTTACACAATTCCAAATTATGCAAGAGGAGCTTTAATTTAACAATTGTAAATATTAAATCACAACTTTTGAAAACTAGTAATAACAAGTATTGAACAAAGATCTGCAGTTCTGATATCATATTAAACCATAATTTAGTATCACTGTTTTCATAAGTTCGAACTTATAAAAGGTGAGTTATTTACTTTAACAGTGAGCATTAATCGAAAATCAGAAATAAAGGGATGAAAATGAAATGTTATATTCCCTTACTTGAATTGATCTGCACTTAGTTTAGGTAATCCTCCATGACATTCTTCTTCAGTTGCTACAGTCGGTGGATCTCTTCTCCAGTTCTTAATTGCTGTAATAAACACCGTACTGATTCTGAAAAATGGGCTTTTCTCATCTTGTTTAATATTGGTATACCTATAAGTTGTAGTTCGAGGCAAGAATACAATCAAACCGATGAGCATTGCAACTTCAAACCCCAGGGCCCAACTGAGATTTTCTTGCATGTTGCTTACTGTAAAATATGTTACAAAAGTGCCTGAAGATAAACCAAAATACCACCAATTGAAGAATGAGCTTTTAGTTTTGGACTCCTCTGGATCTTTTCCATTAAACTGATCAGCTCCAAATGCCTGAACGCAAGGTTTATGTCCACCTTGCGCAAATGCCACTAGATAGAGAGAAAAGAAGATAACACTACTTGGAACTGAGAAGCAATAGTTGAAATGATCGTTTTATTGGTTTGGTTGAGAGAAGCACTTGGAGAAGGTAGCAGAGCCGACAGAGTTAAAAAACTTAGTCCCTGTTATTGAACAATAGTCCGAGGAATGTAGAAAACTGTTAGATTTTCAAATATTAATTAATGTTGAACATTTATGATTCATGTTCCTGTAAGTGTTAGCAGTAGCATATATTCTCGATATTGAAAGCTTCATTTTTTTTTTTAATTTCAACAACTTAGACATAATTCATTTCGGTAAGACAAAATGTAAAATAGAAATTATGTTCTGTTTGCCATATGTAAAGAGGAGCATATCCAAACCAGTAAAACTGTATCTTAAGTTTTTTTTTTTTTTTTTTTTTTNTTTATTTTTTTATTTTTTTTTTTATCTTGCTTACACCAATATATAAAAGGAAAATAAACAGACCAAAAAATAATGTTAATTTGTTAAGCTTTATGGAAGGAAGTGCAAAACCAAGTGAAGCTTTGCAGATTACCATCAAATGTTGAAATAGGGCGAGACCATTGAACGACCATTTACCTTAAAGCTAACGACAAAACCAAAACCAATTAAAAGCAACAACTTTGGTGCTTCTTTTAGAAGCATTTGGTTCGGATGTTATTTATGGTATTTTGTTATTTTAATTAATGCACTAAGTACTATTATTTTTTTTCAACCTACTTACTTGAAAAAGCAACAACTTTGGTGCTTCTTTTAGAAGCATTTGGAGTGTATATTTATTTATTTTACAATTCTTATTTTTTTACGGTACACGGAATGAGGTATTTGTTTTTGTCCTTGGCTGTACTTATTGAAGTTCTAAAAGCACTGCCAAACAAGTTCGTGCTCGTAATGTAATTAGATTGTCAAATGACCAGTATTAGAATGCACTGATCCATCTTTTTGATTTTTTGTTTTTGTTTTTGTTTTTGTTTTTTTTTTTGTAGTTTTAATTAAGACATCTAGCAAGCTCAAGCACAATGGAGGCCAAGGTAAGGCAAGTGAGGCCCTTTTCTATGATTACCATGTATACAGAGAAGCATTGATAATATTGGTAACATGGTGGCATGGGACCTATAAAAAGTTAAAACCATTTTTTTTTTTTTTGGAAGAGAGGCTCCATCAAGCCAAAAGCCAACCGATCCTTAAGGAAGTCAACAAGGACTGTAACTTCTTTTTTTTTTGGTGAGTACAAAGGACTATAACTTAGCCATAAAAAGACCCTTTCCTAGTTTATATTTATTATTGCGAGATGAGTCATTCACCAAAAAAGGGAAAAAAAATTTTAATTTTGAGAGGAATCTTTTCTAGTACCGATTAGAAAAAATAAAAAGAAACAGATGAGGTCAAAAGTGTAAAATGGCAAAACAATACTTTAAAAAGGGACCCTCAGGGCCACGTGGCATTACAAGTAGCACTTGCAAGTCATGATGAGAGGATAACGGAAAGAGACAAACCAGAATGTAGAGGACTGAAGCAACCACAATGGTGCGGTAACGCCCCAGAAAAGAATCAGCCACAGAAGCTCCCAATAAAGGCAGCAACGACGACGTTCTGGACCATGCATTTACATTCTCAGCCGCCATAGCCGTGGATTGTCCCAGCGGTCCTGTCAGAAAGTTTATGAGATTTGAACTAATTCCGTAGTACGCGAATCTCTCAGTAACCTCCACACCTGTGATTAGAGTAAAATTAAATTTCTCAGATACCAATCTGTAATGAGCTAAGCACTTAAATTCCGTATAAGCTATAACAAGTTTGGTTTTCCAGTGATTAAAACTCTGTTGGCATAGCTTCTAAAGTGTCAGTATTAAATTATTACGAATTCCAAAAATTTAATAGAGCAAAAATAGCTCTTAAAATTTAAAAATATTTAGACAATTTAAAATAGTTTTAAACCAGAGTCAAAGGTGCTTGGTCGTCGTTAAAAAAATAAAAACAATAATATACATAAGCTATAAGCAAGATCTAAATAACCAGATTCTGATTGGTCGATGGGTTTTTACCTATGACAAAAGCAGCGGACCTCCATCCACCTGATTTGGATCTAAGAACTGGGCGTCCTTTGTAGTCAACGACACCCTCAACCGTGTCGTCCAGCAGCAGCAGAATTTCTTCGTCGGAACGCAAGCTGCTAGGACTGGAAACGGCCATTTGAAAGGATAAAGTTAGAGTAGAGCGCCTCACCACAGTATAGCAGGAAAGGAAGCAGTAGAACACCAATTTTTTTTTTTTTTTTGTGAAACAGTAGAACACCAATTGAACAGTAAGACGTGGCCTCAAAACTTGTTAAATAGTATGGAAAACAAAAAAAGTAGGGTCGTCGTTATGCTGGTTTGGCTTCCCGGCGTGAATAGAATAATCAGACTGTATTAGTATTTCCTTTTTCTTTTCTTTTTTATTGGAAAAAGATTCTATAATTCTTATTTGTTATATATATATATTTTTGAATAAATATTAAATAGGTAGCAAACGTGCACCACACCCGTCAGCTCCAATAATCATGGGTGCGGATGTCTTTTTCTTTTATTATTTTTAACAGGGAGAACAAAAAAGTGTTTGTATCCAAATAATTACTACCTCTCTGCTAAATAATTACTTTTAAGACAAATGTTTTTTTTTTTTTTTTAATTTAATTACTACGAAGTGAACAGACACATTATATAGGACCAAGGACAATCCAATAAAAAGCCAATGACAAATATTGTCATGGCAAAAACAGTCCAATCCGAATTGGCAAAGTTTAATTTTTCATGTATGAGTTCAAATTTTATATTATCTTTAAAATCAAAATAAAATGCATAGATAATTATTTAGAAAAAATATCATATAGACATTTTATATTTATTTTTATTTTAAATTATATCATGAGGTTTCAAACAATTCATAAACAAGCATTTCTTTAGTAAATTTCTATTAGATTTAAATAATAAAAGATAAAATTGTAATTGAACAATACTTTTTTTTATCATCTTCTTGGTAGCCCACCCCAATAAATATCAAATTTATTTCATTCTTTTTTTTTTTTTAGCGAGCAAAATTCTGATATTTTTGAATACCAACTCTCTTATCTAATACACATATAGAGCCTATTATGTAGGATTCATAATGTGAGAAATAACTATGATTATATCATGACATTTCAAACAATTGATACACACATTTCTAATACACACATATATACAAGAAATTAGCTATGATTGTGATATACATAGACAATAGTAAGTTAACTAATCTTTAGCAGGTATATTTTCATTTAAAATGTAGCCTTCAAAAACGACATATTACAGTATGATTTAAAAAACACTCAATGGACACACCTTAATTCTAGACCAATTCATAACTACGTACCTCTAAAAGATACGATACCTAATTAATCATTCTATTCATCAAAAACCTAATTAATCATTCAAACTGTCAGCTATAAACTACGAAAATCAAGTTAAAGTGAAATATGACAAATTTATGAAATGATCAATGATTCATTTGAAAATCTGCTCTTTAAGTTTAAGAAATTTTCCTTGGTACATATAGCATAAACTACGAAAAATAGTGAAATATGACAAATTAATGAATTAATAAACAATGATTAATTTGAAATTCTGCTCTTCAAGTTTAAAAAATTTCATTGATACATGAAAATGCTATATAATATTTATAAACAAAAATAAAAATGAATATGCTATATGTGGAAACCTAATGGGACCCACAAATCAATTTGTGTTGCAATTAATGTCCTCGTTTTTACACTATTTTTTATTAGACCGAATGTAAATTTCGAAGTTTACAGATATATGTCATTTCAATTAAAAGTTCTTACATATTCAATTTCCATAACCAAAAATATTCAATTTGCATAAAATAAACTACTACAAAGTGAAAACTATTTTTTCAACAACAACAAAAGTTAAATCTAGTGGAAAGTTAGTAATTAATGACTGAAAGTATGAAAAACAAGCATACAGAACTTGTAAAACAGAGGAAAGACGAAGAACTTGCAAAACTTTCTTTTTTTCCAATTGAATTATGCACTTTTGATTATTCTATAGATTTTACATTTCTACATGCACTTTTGATTATTCTATAGATTTAACATCTCTACACCATATCAGGAAAGAAAAAAAAAAAGTAGAGGGCTCCTATTGCATCCTCAAACTTTATAAACGTAAGATCTTGCAAAATATAAATAGGCAGCAAATCCAATTGCACTAAGCACAGCAAGTAGCCAATAGAAGTAATCAAGGTGTCCTCTGTTTAGATCACTAGAAAACCAACTATCATGACCAACTCCACCAGTTGCTTCATCAATGGTCGAGATAAGAAAGCTGCTCAGAAAACTTCCCACTCCAAAAATACTAAGGTAAAGACCAAGACCTATGCTTTTCAATTCATTTGGTACCTGATCATAGAAAAATTCTTGCAGACCAACCATGGTGAAAACATCTGCTATTCCAAACATTACATATTGAGGGAGCAACCACAAAACACTTATCGGAGCCGTCACACTTGGCCTATCAACAAGATCATATTCTTTAGCTGTTTCGAGCCTAATCATCTCAACGACGGCCGAAACAACCATGGAAAGAGCAGATAAAACAATTCCAGTTCCAATTCTCTGCAACATTGTGATGCCAGTTGGTTTCCCAGTGAATACTCTGGCTTTTGGAACAAGAATTCGGTCATAAATTGGAACAAAGAGAACAGCACAGCAACTGATGACTGATTGAAGTGAAGCAGCAGGCAATTCAAAACCAGGAAAAATTGTTCTTCTCATTGTTCCACCTTGCTTGGTAAAGAAAGTTGAAGACTGTGCCGACACAATTGCATATGCCAAGCATGTTCCCCATATCGGAACAAGCCTAAGCACTGCTTTTGCTTCTTCAACCTCAGCAATGTTGCAGTACTTCTTCCCATCTTTGTCTTTCGAACCATTTGGAACAAACAATGCTTTGTTGAGAAACCTGCAGCGATTCAGATTATAGTTAGTATCAAAAATCAAGAGGAGCTTTTGATTGAACAAAGCATTTGAAAAGCTATATAAATATAAATGTTAAAAGTATATTTGTTGCATTGGACTAGACTGAATTGAATTAGACTATTTTAAATTTAGTCCAATTAAATTAAACTACGCATAAAATAATCCAGTCCAATTCAATTCAGTCTAATCTCATTTAAAAAATGAGTTTTAATTACAGTGACACTTCTCCTTTCCATCTTATTATTAATAGTTTTTCATAAAAGTACTTTTTGTTCGCTTTTTTAAAGCATTTCTCTTTTTTTATGTATAGGAACAAATAAATAAAATTATTTGTGTAATGAATTATACATTTACAAATTATTATGAATTACCAACAATGACCCCAGAAAAACTGTCAAAATTATTTAGGAAGTCGAACAAATACATTAGATCAATATAAAATGGCCAATAAGAAAACAGATCTGCATAAGGAACCAAAAGTGGAAATAATTCCAAATAAAATTAAAGCTTCATTATCCACTTACTTGAATTGTTCTGAACTTTGGTTGTTAAATTCTTCCTCTGGGGCTGTTCTAGATGAGTTCCTAATTGCTGCTATAAACACCTTGCCAATTCTCACAAATGGGCTTTCCTTGTCTGGTATGATATTGGTATACCTATAAGTTGTGGTTCCAAGCGAGAAAACAATCAAAGCAACGACCATGGCAATGCAAGGAACTGCAAAACCCAAAGCCCAACTGAAATTCTCTTGTATGTAGCTTATGATCATATTAGTTACTAATATGCCTGCACATACACCAAAATACCACCAATTGAAGAATGAGCTTTTGGCTTTGGACTCCATTGGGTCTTGTCCATCGAACTGATCGGCTCCAAAAGCTTGAAGGCAAGGTTTGTGACCACCTTGTGCAACTGCTACTAGATATAGAGAAAAGAAGAAGAATACTTGTTGAAATTGAGGACTTGTAGCAGAGACGATTGTATTGATTTGGTGGAAAGAAGCATCGTCAGATGGTAGTAGTAGAGCAGATAGTGTCAATAAACTTAGTCCCTGTATTTCAATATTGGAATTTAATCCAAAAATTAACAAGCTTTTAATTAATGCCCAAGCATCGATTTTATAATGAATTAATTTTGTTATTTGTTGCAACTCAAAATCATCAGAAGGATCACTGCTGAGAGCCCTATCCAATCAATCAATACTCTCAACTTCAAAAAACATGACAAAAAAAATAAATTATTTTTAGTTACAAAAGTTAGGAGTAAAGCTTGAGTAGCACGGGCACATATTGATGTGGTCCGTTAGCCCATTTATATTATTATATCTGTTTTAAGCTATCTATCTTACTCTTCTTTTATTATTTCATACTGCCACGTAATTTACAGGAATCTCTATTATCTTTCTTTCTTTCATTCTATCATCCGTCTATTTTATTTTTTTCTACAACTACAATCAATGAAGGGAAAGGGTTCAAATTTTATTTTTTTAAGGAAAAAAAAGAAGAAAAAATACATTCTTTCTGGTTAAAACAAATTAACAAAATGATGCAAATTTTAAAATTTTCTACATGAGGAGGAAAAAGAAAATCCCATCTCAGATCCACAATTCAGGAAAAAAAAAATAATTATAATAATAATTCAGCTGTTAGTCCATAAAGATTCAAAACCTACAGTGCGCAAACGTCCATGGAAATCAAACTTCCAAGAGGACATAATCTTTTCCCTCTTTCATTAGAAAAATCAGTCAAGAAAATTATTTTTATATTTAATATGAATGAATATTAGATTAATTTAAATAGAAGGAGAAGAATGGGATGGCAGAAGTTTTGTTTGAAGAAAAAAGTTGGGGTGAACAGAAAATCAACCCCAAAAAAAAAAAGTAAAACACGAACGAACGAGAGTTCAGAGAAGTCGGATCCGAATCCGGTTGAAAAATCGGACCGTATGGGATTTTCCAGTTTTTACAAGGTCCTGAGAAAGAAAAAAAAAATTAATAATTGAAACACACGTGTCACAATTTGAGTTGGAGTTAGACCACAAAAGCCTGCAAGACCATCCCAGCCTCCCAGGGACGCTTTTTTCCCTCAATTAGACACACACACAAAAATAATAATAAATAAATAAATAATTATTAGATAAAAAAATTTGTTCTCCTTGCAGTGCGAATGGTCTTGATAGAATTATAATAACCGGAAAGAGGCAAAGGGACTAACCAGAACGTAAAGCAGAGACGCCAACAAAATGGTCCGGTAGCGACCAAGAAAATAATCGGCCACAAAAGCTCCTAACAGAGGCAGCAACGACCCTGTTCCGGACCACGCGTTCACATTTTCCGCCGCCGTGGCAGTGGGTTGTCCCAACGGTCCGGTCAGAAAGCTTATTAGATTCGATCGAATCCCACAGTAAGCAAACCTCTCTGCAATCTCAGCACCTAAATTCATGTTCCACCACAAAATTAATTTTCAGTCTTCTTTTGGCTAAATAGTAAAAAATATATATTAACGGCCAGATATTTTATCAATTGGGTTTTTCTAAGTGTGCTTACCTATGATAAAACCGGCAGACCTCCAGCCACCTGATTGGGATCTTAGAACCGACCGACCTTTATAGTCAACGACATCGTTTGCGATGTCGTCCAGCAGGGCTGTTTCGGTGTCGGAGTCGTCCATTGAAGATTATGAGATTAACTTGATCAAAGAGTAGTTGAAATTTGTTAGATCAAATGTATGAACTTGTGGTGTGATTTTTTATGGTTTATATTCAATGACTTTGTGCGCTGTAGAAATGTATTTTGGTAGGATTTTCAACTCAATAATTGCGGGATTTGTAAACAGAACCTGGATGATGATTTTCAACTCAATAATTGTGGGATTTGTAACTAGTAAACATATTTTCCAATCTCTTCTATCTAATCAACTTAAGATTTATTGAGGATTTTAATTCATGCTATTCATTTCATTGAAAAGAAAAATATGATCAGAACTTTAAAATATGAGAAAGAAGTTAAAGAGTATCATGCATGCATCTTTCAATCTAGAAATTCTAGATTGGAATTTAGAATTATTGTTCGGGGAAATAGTAATTTTGCCACTAGCTGTGCATCGATAACGATGCTTTAGTGTTATAGTATACTTTTTTTTTTTTGCTGAAAAGTATTATAGTATACTTATAAATTTAAACCAAATGCATTGAGAAAGTAAAGCAGCAGTAAAATTTATTTAGTATAACTCATATATACTTTATGCACTTTCCCATTTTTTTAATCGAATTATACACATTTGATTATTCTATATATTTAAATATTTACACACACATTGAATCCTCAAACTTTGTAAACGTAAGATCTTGCAAAATACAAAAATGCAACAAATCCAATTGCACTAAGCACAGCAAGTAGCCAATAAAAGTAATCAAGATGTGCCCTATTTAGATTACTAGAAAACCAGCTATCATGACCAACTCCTCCAGTTGCTTCATCAATGGCAGAGATAAGAAAGCTGCTCAGAAAATTTCCCACTCCAAAAATACTAAGGTAAAGACCAAGACCTATGCTCTTCAATTCATTTGGTACCTGATCATAGAAAAACTCCTGCAGACCAACCATGGTGAAAACATCTGCAATTCCAAGCACTACATATTGAGGAAGCAACCACCAAACACTCATCGGAACCGTCTCACTCGGCCTATCAAGAAGATCATATTCTTTAGCAGTTTGGAGCCTAATCATCTCAACCACAGCCGAAACAACCATGGATAGGGCAGATAAAACAATCCCAGTTCCAATTCTTTGCAGCATTGTGATGCCAGATGGTTTTCCAGTGTACACTCTAGCTATGGGAACAAGAATTCGGTCATAAATTGGAACAGAGAGAACAACAGAGACGCCGAGGAATGATTGAAGTGAAGCAGCAGGCAATTCAAAACCAGGAAAAATTGTTCTTTTCATTGTTGCACCTTGCTTGGTAAAGAAAGTTGAAAACTGTGCAAACACAATTGCATATACCAAGCATGTTCCCCATATTGGAACAAGCCTAAGCACTGCTTTTGCTTCTTCAACCTCTGCAATATTGCAGTACTTCTTCCCATCTTCTTTCGAACCATTCGGAACAAACAAAGCTTTGTTGAGAAACCTGCAGCGATTCAGATTACAGTTAGTATCAAAATCTAGAAGAGCTTTTGATTTAAGAAAGCGTTTGAAAATGTTAAAGAAAATGCATAAAAGAAACGGAGGCCCACTTCCATGCGCTAAAAGAAATTCAACTGAAAAGCTAAATAAACAAAAGAAATTATAGTGTTTTGCACTTCTACCCTCATATTTTTATTTTTTATTTTTTTTAGCAACTGTGGTTCTTTTTCTTGCACATTTTTAGGCACTTTTCTATTTTATATGTATTTGGAAATTTAAAATACATTTGAATAATGAATTTCACATTTAAAAATATTATTAACTACCAAACAATATCATAGTTCGGAAACAAAATTGCCAAAAAAGAAATTAGAGTTTCTGAGTGCCAAACACCTTAAAGTTAAGGGACTAAAAGGGCAAATAACTATAAATAAAATTAAAGCTTCATTATCCACTTACTTGAACTGTTCAGAACTTTGGCTATGGATTTCCTGATATTCCTCTGGGGCTGTTCTACATGAGTTCCTAATCGCTGCTATGAACACCCTACCAATTCTCACAAATGGGCTTTCCTTGTCTGGTATGATATTGGTATACCTATAAGTTGTGGTTCCAAGCAAGAAAATAACCAAAGCAAATACCATGGCAATGCAAGGAATTGCAAAACCCAAAACCCAACTAAAATTCTCCTGTATGTAGCTTATGATGAAACTTGTTGCTAATGCGCCTGCACTTACACCAAAATACCACCAATTGAAGAATGAGCTTTTGGCTTTGGACTCCACTGGGTCTTGTCCATCGAACTGATCGGCTCCAAAAGCTTGAACGCAAGGTTTGTGACCACCTTGTGCAACTGCCACTAAATATAGAGAAAAGAAGAAGAATACTAGTTGAAATTGAGAAGGACTAGCTGAGACGATTATATTGCTGGTATGGGGGAAAGAAGCACCCTCAGATGGTAGTACTAGAGCTGATACTGTCAATAAACTTAGTCCCTGTATTTCAATATTGGAATTTAATCCAGAAATTAACTATCTTTTAATTAATGTCCAAGCATTCATTTGAATGAATTTTGTTTTTTGTCATCACTTAAAAGCATTATCATGATAATGAAATCGCTTTGCAACAATTAGATTTTATTTATTTTTTAATACTAAAATCTTTAATATAGAAAAGTAAATCATTTAATAATAACTAATTAAATTGTTATGGCATATAGATATCTTTACTTTTTAATATTGTTTAATATCTATTACATTTTCTCTGAAGTAACCATTTAAATTACTTTTTATATTCTTTAAAATTACCTCACTACTCCTGTATTATTATTATTATTATTATTATTATTATTATTATTATTATTTAAAATATGTGATAAAACATTCACTCTTTAAGATCTTAATTTTTTATACACAATTTAACATATTATTTAGGATTTTTTTCATTATATAAAATATAACAAGTTAAGCTTCTTTATTTTTTAAATAATTTTCGATGTATATTTTTTTCGTTAATACAAATTTATTTTCTTTACTTTTTAAAATTTCTTTATTTAAAGTTCTTTTTTTTTCCTGTATATACAATTTTGTATATCTAACATTATTTAAAAAGAAAAATAATTTAAAGTACCTTGAGGATTTTTTTTTCTTTATATACAATTAAAAGATATTTATTTTTTATTTATTTTCTCATTAATGTTAGAGATAACTTTTTCTTTATATACAATAATTTTTTTAATTTTTTAATATTTTTTTAAATTCTTTACTAAAGTTTTTCGATTTTTTTTTCTTCATATCTAACATTATTTAAAATATAAAAAAAGCTTCGACACGTTTAAATATATATTAAAAAAAATAAACTAAAAGAGCGTAAGTTTTGTCACATTTTTTTCTTTTTAAATAATATTAAAGATATAAAAGTATAAAAGCAACTTTAAAAAGTATAAAAATAATTTAATTATTATTTAATAGAGAGACTAATAGATATTTAACATTTTTAAAAAGTTGGAGCTGCAATTGAAATGTCAAAACGTGAAGTATGAAAATCGATTTAACTAGCCAAACTTCATAGGTGTATTAGGTATATATCCCCTCACACTTTCTTTCACACTGTGGAATCCCAACAAATTTTTGTCTAATCACAACACTTTTTCATTGAATTGACAAGTTAATATTATTTGTTATAATTAATCATTTAGTTACTATTAAATAATTAACTTTCTCATATTAAAATTTTAATAATAAAAAATACTCTTAATTAAAATTTATCAAATAAATTACAGTTCTACACATTATAATTATCAATAGTAATAAATAATAAAACTCTATTATTATAGTAAATGATAGGCATATTTAATCAATAAAAAGACTCAACTTGAAAAAAAAAAAAAGTCTTGGTAGTTAAAATTAGAGATGTACAAAAAAATCAACCAACTGATAAAACTGACAGATCCAATCCAATCCAATTTATTTAAATTGGTTATTTTAATGTTATTGGATTTGATCGGTTTTAAAAATTCAAACCGACCATTGAAACGGTTCTGTTCAATTGCTAAAGTCAAAAACAGATATAACTGATTCAATTCAAACCGATTACAGTTTAATTTTAAAAAAAAATTTATTATATGACTTATTTTTATTGGTAGATTCATCATTTTACTATGAATATGTATATATACATATACATATAAATATTCTTAAACTCTCTCTAATCATTTTTTAAATAAGAGTAATTTATTATTTTTAATCATTTATGTGTTAAGTTTTGAAAAAAAAAATAAAAATAAAAAAAAAAAACCTTTATTTTTTAAACAAAATTTGAGTCCAATAAATTTTTAGCACAAAAAAAAAGTCTAAATGTCAAAAATTTAAAATAAAAAAATTTAAAAATTAAATTTTAAAAAATCTAAAAATATTAAATATAAACTTAAGCCAAATCGATTAACTAAACTAATTCAATCAAATTACTAATTGAATTATATTAAATTTGATTTGATTTTATGTATAATTTAATCCGATCAAATTAAAAAAAAATTAATTACTAATTAAATTAAATTAATTATGTTTAAAATAATTCAGTTTCGACCCGCCGTTAATACTCTAAATTAGACACAAAATTATTAGATAAAAATTTTGCCCACTGCAGTGTGATGCTCTTTATAAAATAATAATAACCGGGAAAGAGGCAAAAGGACTAACCAGAACATAAAGCAGAGACGCCAACATAATGGTCCGGTACCGACCAAGAAAAGAATCAGCCACAAAGGCTCCTAAAAGAGGCAGCAACGACACTGTTCCGGACCACGCGTTTACATTTTCCGCCGCCGTGGCCGTGGATTGGCCCAACGGTCCGGTCAGAAAGCTTATTAGATTCGAACCAATCCCATAGTAAGCAAACCTCTCTGCAACCTCCACACCTATTTCAATAATTCATGTTCCACCACAATATTAAAATTCAGTCTTCTTTTCACTAAATTGTAACCACGCATTTTATTAAATGGGTTTTTCTTTTTATTATTATTATTAATTGGGTTTCTTTTAATTTGTGCTTACCTATGATAAAACCGGCAGACCTCCAGCCACCTGATTGGGCTCTTTGAACCTGGCGACCTTTATATTCAACGACACCGTTGGCAGTGTCGTCCAACAGGGCGGTTTCGGTGTCGGAGTCGTCCATGGAAGATGATCAGATTAACTTGATCAAAGAGTGGTGGAAATTTGTTAGATCAAATGTATGAACTTGTGGTGTGGTCTTTAGTGGTATATGTTTAATGACTTTGTGCGCTATGGAATTGTTCGTTGGTAATAAAATAAATATATTAGAACGTGGATGTAGACAGCGCAATTTTCAATAAACAGAACGTGGATCATGATTCTCAACATCAATAATTGCGGGATTTGTAACTAGTATACATATTTGCAACCTTTTCTATAATTCTATTTTATTAACTTAAGATTTATATATTGAGGATTTTAATTCATGTTGATCATTTCATTGAGAAGAAAAATATGAGATAAAGTTAAGAATATCATGTATGCATCTTTCAATTTTGAAATTCAGGGTTGGACTTTAGAATTATTATTGGAGGAAATAGTAGTTTTGTCACTTCATTGATAAGCATGCTTTATTGTTATAGTATACTTATAAATTTAAACCCACTGAATTGAGAAGGTAAAACAGCAGTTACATAGTAAGATTCATACTTTATGCACTTTCCCTTGTTTACAATTGTAAAAGAAAAGAAAAGACTAAAACTTTCCACACACGGTCCAGTAGTTTAAAATTACTGAGTTTACCCTTTTAGGTCAGAGATTCAATATTTTCTAGGTATAAAATCTTCTATCATAATTTGTAATAAAGAAAAAAATAAGGAAAAAGACTTTCCCTGTTTTTTCAATTGAATTATGCACTTTTTATTATTCTATAGATTTAAGTATTTCCACACACACAGTGATAAAATAAAAATAAAAATTAAAGGGTTTCTATTGAACCCGCAAACTTTATAAATGTAAGATCTTGCAAAATACAAATAGGCAGCAAATCCAATTGCACTGAGCACAACAAGTAGCCAATAGAAGTAATCAAGATGTCCTCTGTTTAGGTTATTAGAAAACCAACTATCATGACCAACTCCACCGGTTGCTTCATCAATGGTAGATATAAGAAAGCTACTCAGAAAATATCCCACTCCAAAGATACTAAGGTAGAGACCAAGACCTATGCTCCTCAATTCATTTGGTACCTGATCATAGAAAAACTCTTGCAGCCCAACCATGGTGAAAACATCTGCTATTCCAAACATTACATATTGAGGAAGCAACCACCAAACACTCATTGGAACCGTTAGATTTGGCCAATCAAGAAGATCATATTCTTTAGCAGTTTCGAGCCTAATCATCTCAACGACAGCCGAAACGACCATGGACAAAGCAGATAAAACAATCCCAGTTCCGATTCTCTGCAGCGTTGTAATGCCAGATGATTTCCCGGTAAACACTCTGGCTATAGGAACAAGAATTTGGTCATAAATTGGAACAAAGAGAACAACAGAGCCACCGATGAATGATTGAAGTGAAGCAGCAGGCAATTCAAAACCAGGAAAAATTGTTCTTCTCATTGTTGCACCTTGCTTGGTAAAGAAAGTTGAAGACTGTGCCAACATAATTGCATATACCAAGCATGTTCCCCATATCGGAACAAGTCTAAGCACTGCTTTTGCTTCTTCAACCTCTGCAATGCTACAGTACTTCTTTCCATCTTCTTTTGAATTGTTCAGAACAAACAAGGCTTTGTTGAGAAACCTGCAGCTATTGAGATCATAGTTAGTATCAGAATCAAGAGGAGCTTTTGATTTCAGAAACCATTTGACAAGCTAAATAAATAAAAGAAAATTTAGGATGTTTGGCACTTCTACCCTCTCCACCTTTTATTTTTTAGTTTTTTTTTTTTTTTTTTTTTTNTGATATAAACACCCTTCCAATTCTCACAAATGGGCTTTCCTTATCTGGTATGATATTGGTATATCTATAACTTGTGGTTCCAAGCAAGAAAACAATCAAAGCAACGACCATGGCAATGAAAGGAATTGCAAAACCCAAAACCCAACTGAAATTCTCTTGTATGTAGCTTATGATCAAATTTGTTGCTAATATGCCTGCACATACACCAAAATACCACCAATTGAAGAATGAGCTTTTGGCTTTGGACTCCACTGGGTCTTGTCCATCGAACTGATCGGCTCCAAAAGCTTGAAGGCAAGGTTTGTGACCACCTTGTGCAACTGCCACTAGATATAGAGAAAAGAAGAAGAATACTAGTTGAAATTGAGAAGGACTTGTAGCAGAGACGATTGTATTGCTGATTTGGTGGAAAGAAGAACCGTCAGATGGTAGTACTATAGCCGACAGTGTCAATAAACTTAGTCCCTGTATTTCAGTATTGGAATTTAATCCAAAAATTAACTAGCTTTTAATTAATGTCAAAAGCATCCATTTATAATGAATTTTGTTATTTTGTTATTTTTGGCTATTAACGATCATCACCCCTACTATTAGAATAGCTGCTGATATGGTAATTAGCAACATTTAATATTTAATACTAAAATTTTAATATAGAAAAGTAATTATTTAATGGTAATCAATTATATTGACATATATGGTTTATGTGTGTGTGTATTTATATCACTGATAATTCATACTAATAGTAACACATAATATCTTTTATTCATACTTAATAATATTTCATTCCCCATCAGGAAAAATTTGATCTAATTATAAAAAACCCAAGGCAATTCAATAGGTCTAATGGCATATATAAATAAACCCTGTGCCAATATATAAATAAAACCTTTGCCACCTCATCCAAGTAATATTTTATTATGACACTGTATTCTAATCCTAGAGATGGCAAAGCAACCTGTATGACCCAATTTTTACGGGATCCCCTCTTAATAGGGCAGTTATTCCCTGATTAAACTGTCCCTCTGTTTATACATATCTATTTTATTTTTATTTATTCGCTTTTATATGATATTATATGGTTTTGTAAACATTATATTTACATAATATATGTCTAAAAAAACACGTGTCACAACTTGAGTATGATTTGGACCACATCAGCCTACAAGACTACACTCAGTGTTGCTTTTCTCCTCAATTAGACACAAATTTTGTTCCCATTGCAGTGTGATGCTTTTTATAGTTTTATAATAACCAGAAAGAGGCAAAGGGACTAACCAGAACGTAAAGCAGAGACGCCAACAAAATGGTCCGGTAGCGACCAAGAAAAGAATCAGCCACAAAAGCTCCTAACAGAGGCAGCAACGACGCTGTTCCNAAAGATGTAATCTAGCACTATGCTAGAACAATCTAGAAAACTCAAAGATGTATATAAATAGGAAGCCTAGCTTCCATATGTAAAAAAAAAAACACAACAACAACAACAATAAGAAAGAACAATTACAAAACAACAATAAGCCTTTGCTATTCAATCTATCTACTAGTGTCCCATATTTCCTTTTTCAATTAAACCCATTATCAATTGTTCCTCCTATTCATCAATCAAACCAAGAATATCCATTTATTCAACCATCAAAAACTAACAGTTCCGGACCACGCGTTCACATTTTCCGCCGCCGTGGCCGTGGGTTGTCCCAACGGTCCGCTCAGAAAGCTTATTAGATTCGAACGAATTCCATGGTAAGCAAACCTCTCTGCAACCTCAGCACCTAATCCATGTTCCACCACAAAATTAAAATTCACTCTTCTTTTAACTAAATTGTAACCATACATTTTATTAAATGGGTTTTTTCTTTTTCTTTTTTTAATTATTAATTGGGTTTCTTTAGTTTGTGCTTACCTATGATAAAACCGGCAGACCTCCAGCCTCCTGATTGCGATCTTTGAACTTTGCAACCTTTATAGTCGACGACACCTTTGGCAGTGTCGTCCAACAGGGCAGTTTCGGGGTCGGAGTCATCCATTGGAAATGATCAGCTTACTTGATCAATGAGTAGTGATAGTTTGTTAGATCAAATATATGAACTTGCTGTTTGATCTGTAATGGTTTACATATAATGGCTTTGTGAGCTAAAGAATTATATTTTTTTATTATTATTTAGGACGTGGTTGTAAACATGGTAATTTATAATAAACAGAACGTGGATCATGATTGTCAACTCAAACAGTTCCGGGATTTGTAACTTGTAATTAGAAAGTGCTTCATTAAATCCAAATGGTAGTTTGGCGGTTAATTTTGAATCCCCTGTTTGGAACAATGACGATATTGGTCAATTACTTGATTCTCAATTTCTTTAAGGACACTAGTATGTATTTTCACCAATTTCTTCTATTTTATTAGGAACATATAAAAGTATAAAATGGATCATGATATGCTGGTCCGGTCCATAAAAAAATCAGTATATTCATGCTTGTGTCGTATCTGTATCAGTCTATTTATTTTTCACGTTGTGTTCGTACCGGTTTATTTAGTTTTTGTACCGTGACATGCGTGCTATGAGCCCGAGCACTTATATGCTCATGTCGTGTTCGTGCTAGACACATGTCGTGCTCGTGTCAAACTAAGATCATGCCAATGCCAATTATGTTTTGCACATTTTTTATAATATAAATTATATAGTTGAATAAAAATTATTCAAAATAAATTAAATTAACAATTAAATAATATATTTTATTTTTTAATTGGTAAATAATACAATAAATATTTAGAACTAAAAAATAAAAATAAAAATATGTTAATAATTTTATTTTATACATTTTATTCGAAATCAATATTCAAATTTAAATCTACATTTGAGAAATAATCAACTAAGTTATTCTTTTAATTTTAAGCTCTAAATTTAAATGTAATAATTTTACATAGTCTATTATTGTAAAATAAATATTTATACAATAGATTTTATGTGATAAATTATTTATTATTGTTTGGATTGTGCTAAGTTTGTATTTTGCCTAAATTGTTAGTATGTATGTCCGTGTTGTTTGTTATGTACTTGTGCTGTGCATGTGCCGTGCTTGGTCTTTCACGTGCATGTGTCGTGCCTGACCTGTCACATGTTTGTGTCATGTCTGGTCCATTATAGACTCGTGTTGTGCTTGGGCCATTATAGACTCGTGTCATGACTGACATGGTTCATTATGTGCTTCGTGCTTGACATGATACGATTTGCAACGTGTGGTGCTCATGCTGTGCTGGTGCAGCCCACCCATTTTTACACCTCTAGGAACAGAACTTAAGATTTATTAACTAAAAAAATTTAATTATAAAAAAAAAAAAAAAAAACCAATATTTTTTTTTTGGTAATTTGCACCCGAGGTACCTAAACTATGTCAGATTTTACAAACGGGTACCCAAACTAATTTTTTTTCGCAATTAACTACCCAAACTAAACTTTTCTATGCACCTTCGATACCTGGAAGCATTTCTGTCTGAAAAGCTCCGTTTTTCTCACGTGAAGTGCACATAAGCCATTTCAAAGGGGCATTCACAGTCTTTCTTCCCCTCCTCCATTCGTCCTCCCTCCTTCTCTCTGGTTCCATTCGCCCCCAAATTTATTTTTAAATTCTCATCCCTAAATTTTGATTTATAAACACTGATCTAGGGCCAGAAGCTAGCAAAACTCAAATTTCTCACTTTCTCTTCATGTGCACAACCCCATCGAACTTCCATAAACCTCAACGACCAAAGCTAGCAACACTTTGCGTTGCCTTTAACTATCAGCCACACGAAACCTATTGAAATCTCAACTCAATAGCACAACAGGGATGAAAGTGGGTGAACACCGCATCTTCGATTGTTATTGTGCTATCTGGTTTTCAAGAACTGGACATGGATGGCATGAGTGGGGGAAATTTGATGATGTGTTATTGTCGGTTGCCTAGCATACAGACAACTTCGTGGACAGTGAACAACCCAGGGAAAAGGTTATATGGCTGGGGAAATTACATGGTTAAGTGTTTGGCAGCAAATGTTTGAGAATTATATGTTGATGTTGATAATTGGTAGTTAATGTATTCTTGTTGGGAGTTAGATACTTTATGATTTCTTTTATGATTACTTTTACAGTGAAAAGGAAGAAGGGGATGTGGTTTCTTTGTTTGGCATGATCAGCCCATGTGTCATCGATCGACACAGATAATACCGGGTTTGCTAAGAGGACTGTCAAAGATGGAGAAAGAAAATATGTGGCTGAAGAGGATCTTATGTGTGATGGTGGTTGTGTTATTGTTATGTATATTTCTGTTAGGCTATATTTACATAGGTGGAAATTACAATGTAAGTATTGATAGGCTTGGTTAATCAAAATGTATCTGGTGATTGTATTGAAACTTGTGTTAGATGTGATGAAGTTTGAAAAAATGTATTTACACTTGTGTGTTAGAGATGATGAAGTGTATGAAAATGTATTTGACACTTGTGTTAGAGATGATGAAGTTAATATATATATTTGGTGATTGTAATTGACAAATTTGGTTTGGTTTTCTGAAAATGTATCTGACAGCTATATACATATATTGAGATTGAGATTTTGATATAATACCCTATGTAATTTGAGATATAGTTAATATATATATATATATTCAGATTGGGTAATTTGAGATTTTGGGCACAGTTGGAATTGAAATTCTGCTATAGTTAACATACAAAAATTCAAATGTCAAAAACATAAAGCAGTTATATATTACCTTACTGACAAACAACACATATTGGCTTGGTTTACCAACATCCAGTACATATTGACTTCGTTTTTTGATATACCAACACATATTGGCTTGGTTTACCAATATTACCTTACTGACAAACAAAACTGTACCCTAACAACAAACAAAATTGTACCCTTACATATTAACTTGGTTTTGAAGTGTGACCAATTGATAACAACACAGATTGTACCCTAATACTAAAATACATAACATAATTAATCACATCCCGTAGCTAAACCCTTCTGCAGAGCAGAGACATTTGCTTCTTCTTGGAGATGATTGGTTTGGGTTGGCTGCTACAATTTGAGGGCCTGCTTGTTGTGGGGCTGCTGGAGCTACACTTTTCATTTTTGGGGCATGTGTGACCCTTCTTTGAGATGATTGGCTTGGGTTGGCTGCTGGAACTTGGGGGCTTGTTAGAGTTGTGGGGGCTGCTGAAGCTATGGAGGGTTCTGAAGCTGCTGAGGCTGATAGAGCTGCAGTTTTTCTTTTTGTTTCACGTTTGACCCTTGTTTAAGATGTTTGTGATGGGTTGGGAGCTGCAACTTGGGAGCCTTCATGTGGTGGGGTTGCTAGAGCTCCAGAGGCTTATGGAGCTGTGGGGGCTGATGCGTCACCATGTTCCTTAAAAAAAAAAAAAAACAATAAATATGTGCATGAATGAAATGACAATATAAAAAGGACATAAACAATCAAAATCAATAGAAAAATAAAAATTAGATGGGGTCATACCTGACCACCTTGTTGGCCTCTATTGGTTCTACACAACCTTGCATTGTGACCAGAACTTCCACACTTTCTACATGTCATTTTGATATATTTTTCTTCAATTTTATGCCTTTAATCTCTTCAGCTCCTTTCCTCCTCACTTTCTTAGGTCTGCCAGGCTGTTTGTCGCACACTGGAGCAACAAGTAATGCTAAATTTGATTGGGGTCCACATACTGGGGCCATTCATTGGATGCACAATAGGTGCATACGCTCTTATAAATGCCTCATTCTTGTAACAAACAGCCACAAAATCCATTGGATTCATATGTTTTAACATGATGGCAAACATTCCATGCTCACAAAGTATGCCAGTGAGGTCCCAGTCTCTACAAGAACAGGTTTGTGCCTTTAAATCCACCACATATTGGCTTCCAGTTGATACCTTCACTTGAAATAGTAGATCCCCTACCCAATCACTTACACAATACTTAGCCCCATCCATTTTAGCTTCCACAATCTTGCTGACTTTAGGCCCAACCATTCATATCCACCGATTCTCTTCTCTTGGCCATTCTATTCATCAAATATACGCTAACACTTTCTATTATGCTGATTACTAGCTGATCTCTTGCAGGCATAATGGCCCTGTTGAAGGACTCACAAATGTTATTCAACAGTAGATCACACTTAGGCATTCTTCTGAAGTGTGACCTACTCCACTGGGTTGGTGGTATGTCATTCACCCATTCAAAGGCTCGTTGGGACAGTTCCTTCATTCTAGTCATTTCTGCCTGGAATCTAGGAATTGTCCTAGCCCATGATGTTGCCCATAGTGTCTGCGTCAATGCTTATCCCTTGACTTGTTTCACAAAATTCTTGTACAAATGTTGCACACAGTTCCTCTGTTCTGCTACTGGAACTAACTCCTCTAGGGCATTCACCAAACACTTCTGCTTGTAACTCATGAAAGTCCACCCATAGCCATCTGTGATTCCTAAGTCCTGTACTAGGAATTCAATGAACCAAGTCCAGCTATCTTTGTTCTCAACTTCAGCAATGCAATATGCAATAGAAAAAATTCCATTATCACCATCTACAAGTATAGCAGTCAGTAATTGTCCTTGATCCTGCCCCTTAATATGGCAACCATCAAGGCCAATTACTGGCCTGCAACTTTGGAGGAACCCTTGCTTGCATGCAGCCAAACATACATAGACCCGAATAAACCTACTTCATTTCCATCAAACTCACTTTTGACCCAAACACTATTGCCACTATTGCTTCTCTGCAATTCCTCACAATAAGACCACAACTGTCCATATTGTTGAGCATCCGAGCCACTTATCATATCTAGGGATTTTTTCTTAGTCCTATAGTACCTATGTCTGCTAACATCAGCTTCATATTCAGCCTTCACAGTATGATAAAATGAGGTGTAGCCCCATTTAAGATCTGCTCTAAACCTACTGACATACTTCTCAGCCAACCATGTAAATGTCATCCTAGGATTGTTGTATATTTTACCTCCACATGTGTGCTTGTCATTAAATGTTTTGATCCTAAAAGTTTTGCCATCTCTTTCCACATAATCATATAATACCCAGGCATACTCAGATCCATGCACACCTCTGCCTAGGCATTTAGCCCTAACTCTCCTCTTATCATTATGAACACATCTAAGAGGTCTCTGCTGTTTAATCCCATAAGCAACAACTACTTGTCTCACATCCTCAACATAGCTAAACCCCATCCCTAATTTAAATCTAGGGTTAGCCAAGTCAGTTTCAATGTTAAACTCAGAAAATTGTCTATGCATTGCCTTCCTAGCAGCTAGATCTGTTTCACTTCCTGTGTCCTCATCAGTGATTAGGTCCAATAACATTTCACCTTCTATTTCACTTTCAACACCACTGCATGTGCCCTCTTCTGAACATACATGGACTTCAACCCTCACACCAGCCCACTCCACTGTAGGGTCTACATGTTCATCGAAAGCAAGATCATCCTGATCTTGTACATATTCATTTTGGACAAAATCAGAGTCTACGCTCTCATCATCAGCAGAGTCTATTGGTGAGGTTTGGGCTCTAGAATTAGAAAGTGGTGAGGTTTGGTCCCTTGAATCAGACTGTATGGGTGATTGAATCTATGTTGCTTCAGTTTTGGGTGAGTTTTTGACAGGACCCAACCCACCTGGATCTTGCCTGCATGACTTAATATTGCTATTAAGCCATTAAGCAGTAGTTTAAGTCCATTAAGTCGTTAATCAAAAACGATAAGAACCAACAGACCGAAAGATTTTCTCTACTGCCAGAAATTTTATTAGAAATTTCAATAGCATTTCGTCTGTTTTTCTAACATCCCCCAAATACAAATAATTATAAATCTGCAAGGAAAAACATTTCTATACAGTATTCACTCTACCAGTATACATTTCCCAATCAAATAAAACCACATTTCGGTAATTAACTCAACACTCAAACAAATATATTGTTTATATAAAGTGTAGCTGGACTCAGTGTAAAACTGAGCTGCCTACATACCCTTTTAATAGGGATCAAGCTACATGTAGTTCCTACAGCATATTTGCACCGAATATGCCACTGCCAATCATATCAACACATTCAACATATAATTCTCATTTGTCATCTCTTAACCACTTTTAATCTCGTCAACGCTTTTTAAGTAAACTTAGCAAGATAAAACCCATAGCTTGGCGGCATAATTCCTCGCCCAAGCTTGCAGCACCCCTGCTTGGCGGCATAATTCCTTGCCTAAGTAGTTCTCAACCACACAATCATATCATGCATTTATTCCAGAGAAAAGTAACACTATATAAATTCCACACATTAATATATAAAGTCCACACATTGTTCATTAATAAATTTAACATCACAGAATAGGGTAACCAGTCATCACAACCCTTCTCCCTAAGGTGTAGTGGCGGGAATGGGGTGCAATCATCACGATCCTTGGTCTCTAGGAATCGTGGCATTAAGGGTTTTCATCTGGCCGAGGGTACCCTCTCCAACATCATCATCCACATCACCATCCACCTCACCATCCACAACTTCCATATCAGCTCAATCACAATCAATTCAATATAAACATTCACAAACCAAGATTCACAACAATCATTTCAACATAACCATTCATAAACCAAAATCCACATACGCAATCAAATTAGTTCTTAAACAGTCAAACAGCAATACAGTTAAACTCAAGCCACAATTCCCCGAGCAATTATTTAAAATTCACAGTAAAATAATCACATAATATATATATATTCCGTAACCGTTATCTATAACCAAGAAATTCAATCACCTAATCAAATCCTATAGTCTCAGCATACCAATTCATTCTAAAGCAATCACCAAAACATATTTACATACATATTATATCACCAATCATCAACAATTTCTATTTTAACAGTTATTGACAACATAGCTCAAAATTAGGTAAATTCCAAATACTCAATTATAATATGCGAATTATATATCAGAGCGAAGCCTGAAGATAGTAGAATACACCCATGAATTTACCTCATCCAACTGCCGCCGGTGGTGGCCGGAAAATGGCCAGAAAGTTGCAGCCGAACACCCTTCACTCGTACTGTCCACACGAATGAGATTTGGGATGAACGGATGCCGGAATCAGCCTCAGGAGGTCCAAAAGAAGGAGAAAAGACCGGTCCCACAACCGGAAACAGCCGGGATCCGATGACCGGAGGAGAAACGGGTCCGCCGGCTTCCTCATCTTTTCCGGTGATTCACCGCAATTCACGGCCAGAGCTCAGTGGAGAAAGGTGGAGGAGGACCCGGGCCATCGTTTCCGAGTAGTGGGTCGGCCAATTTCCACATGAATCCGGCGATTGCAACCGAAGGGGCTACCAGGTTTCCTTTGATTTCTGGCAATCTAGGCTTCTCCACGGCGAGTCACCGGTACATCGGAGAGGGGAGGTTGCAAGCTTCATTTTCCGAGTAGTTTCCGGCCTGATCTGGCCAGAAAATCACCGTTGCCGTCGAGGGAGGCAACGGTGCCTCACGGGGGAAAAAAAGAACCGGGGTGGCATTGGGCTTCCTCTTCCAAACCAGAAGCTTCTGGAAAATTTAAAAGATGCAGGTGAGGGCAAATTAGTCATTTCACGCTCCTTAATGCCATCCTTGCAAAATTACCAAAATGCCCCTCGCACTATTTCAGCCACAACTTCTCAATTTTAACTCATAATCGAGCGTACTACTAGTCTACGAACTCGTATTGACTAGCTCTACGCAACAGTACCACAATCAAATCCATAACACACTCACACAAAAAGTCAACCCTGAGCCTCTCACAGTCAAACTTGGTCAACTTTACAAATTTCCAGTCTTTCCTTGAAACGGATGTTACAGTTTTGGGCTTCACATGGGGTTTGGTTTTCATGTATGGCTTCAGATGGGATTTGGTTTTCAAGTATGGGTTCAAATTTAATGAGGGGTATTGGGTCAATCTCAAGGGATTGAAAATAGGGATAGTTTTGAGCTTGGGCCTGAGATTCAGTGGGGGGGGGGGGATATTTCGGCTTCAGCCTCAGTTTCAAGGGATGGTTCTGCAATAGGAGCTTCATTAGCTGTTTGGGAATCCAATGGGGGTTGAGAGCTACTGCATGGCATTTCTGTTTGGGAACCCACTAATGTTAGTGGGTTGTACTCAATAGGTCTAGATCTTATTTGGGGTTCATATTGGGCATGTTTAAGTGCAGGTTCAGGGNTTTCTTTTCTTTTTCCTTTTTTTTGTTTTTTGTTTTTGTTTTTGTTTTATGAATGTGTCCCACTGTCCGTTTAGTCGTAATCTTCTCCTTCCTTTATTGATTATTATTATTTTATTTTATTTTTTTATGTTTTCAAAATTCATAAAATCTAAGAGCGCGCTTTTGATTTGAATTGGCCCCAATGAGATTCTTTAGCTGTCCTAAAAAATTAATTTAACACTTTGAATGAAATTTGTTGTCCTCGTCTTAACCAATCAAGAAAGAATATGATTATTGTCTCCTCAAACTTCAAACCAAGAAAAGTATACTTATAGCATGCTTTGAATATTTTATATATTAATATATTGGAGAGTAGAAGATGATTATTGTCTCCTCAAACTTCAAACAAGAAAAGTATACTTAGAGCATGCTTTAAATATTTTATATATTAATATATTGGAGAGTAGAAGATGATCACACACTCTCTTATGCTATTTCAAATACTATTTTGTTACGTTCTCTAGAATTTGCATTTATACATTTCATATAATGTTATATATAGATATATGTGTGTGTGTTTGTGTATACAAAACCACATGAGAGTTAATAAAATTTAGTAACACCGTCAAAATTAAACTTTTCAGACAATTAATTGCTCACTTTATTATATTATTGACCAAAATGATTAACAAAATCTACTATTAAGCAGCCAATTCTCTATTTTCTACATGTTATTAATAAAATACTTTGTTTCACTTCGATAATATTATGCCTTCTTTTTTTTTTTTTTTTTTTTTTCATTAACTAAAAGAAATTTACTATAGTCATCTTNGAGGCCATGGTGATGAAAGAGCTAGACTTATTAACCTTACTTGAATTGTTCAGAACAATGGTGATGATGAAAGAGTAATTGGTGCTCAAGCTCCTCGGTTGTTACCACCATTAATGGAGCTGTTCTCCAGTTCTTAATAGCTGCAACAAACACCCTGCCAATTCTCACAAATGGGGTTTCCTTGCCTGGTATGATATTGGTATACCTATATGTTCTGGTTCCAATCAAGAAAAGTGTCAAGGCAATGACCATGGCAATGCAAAACCTAATCCCCAACTGAGATTCTCTTGTATGTAGCTGATAATGAAATTTGTTGCTAATGCAGCTGCACATAGACCAAAATACCACCAATTGAAGAATGAGCTTTTGGCTTTGGCCTCCGCTGGATGCTGTACATCGAACTGATCGGCTCCAAATGCGTGAACGCAAGGTTTGTGACCACCTTGTGCAAATGCGACCAGATATAAAGAAAAGAAGAATAGTACTAGTTGACATTGAGATGGACTTGTTGAGATGATCATGTTGTTGGAAGTTAGTAACAAAGCCGATAGTGTCAATAAACCTAGTCCCTGTATTTCAATGTATATTCCAATTTAATCCACAAATAATTAGCTTTAATTAAATAATAGGGAAAATATCATCGAGCAATATTTTTTGCAGAGCTGGATCAGAGAGTTAATATCACTAATCGTTGTTAAATGGCCAGTAATATTTTTTTAACTATAGTTAAAACTAAAATGTTAATTTGTACTTTGATAATCCATTTATTTTTGTTTTTGTTTTTATTTTTAAATTTTTTGAAAATCAAAAATAAAAATAGATTTAATAACCAAATTATTTTATTTTATTTTTAAAATAAAAATGCATTTGATAACCATATAGCATTAATATATATATATATGGCTATTAATTTCATGCATACCATGCGGTGATCCTCANCACAAACCCCAATTAAAAACAAGTAATCTCCATCATTCGCAAAATTCAATTTCATTCAACCCAAACTCAAGAAAAACCCTAATTTTCAAGTCTGACTATAATACAAACATTGCGAAAAACCAAATTATAAGAAACCACTTACGATATATAGGCCCGCCATCATCGTGGAGTTTGCCCTCCATTTCCCTGTACCCGTATGAAGAAATGCAAAGAAGATTTGAAGACCTGCAATTCTCCTCTGCTCTTCCAAACTTTGGTCGTCGAGGTTTATGGAAGTTCAATAGGGTTGTGCACACGAAAAGAAAGTGAGAAATTTGAGTTTTGCTAGCTTCTGGCCCTAGATCAGTGTTTAAAAATCAAAATTTAGGGATGGAAATTTAAAAATAAATTTGGGGGGGAATGGAACCAGAGAGTATGAGGGAGGATGAATGGAGGAGGGGAAGAAAGACTGCGAATGCCCCTCTGAAATGGCTCACGTGCACTTCGCGTGAGGAAAACGGAGCTTTTCATACGGAAATGCCTCCAGGTATCGACGGCGCATAGAAAAGTTTAGTTAGGGTAGTTAACTGCGAAAAAAATTAGTTTGGGTACCCATTTGTAAAATTTGACATAGTTTAGGTACCTCAGGTGCAAATTACCCTCTCTTTTTTTCTTCTAAACTTCCCCCATAATGAAAATTGCTTTAGTTATAATCTTTGTTTTTTTTTTCTTCTTTTTTTTCAATATGAAATTATGATTTTTATTCAAGTAAGGTGCATCCAAAAGGATGCTTCAGTAAAGTTATAAATTTAAACCAACTGCATTGAGAAAATAAAAGCAGCAATTATATATCATAATATCTTTCATACTTTATAAATGTAAGAAGTTGCAAAATACAAGTAGGCAACAAATACAATTGCACTAAGTCCTGCAAGTAACCCATAGAAGTAATCAAGATGTCATCTGTTTAAATTGGTAGAAAACCAGCTATCTTGGCCTTTCCCACCGGTTTCTTCATCAATGAATGAGATGAGTAAGCTACTCAGAAAGCTCCCCACACCAAGAATACTATGACACAAGGCCAGTCCTATGCTCCCCAGCTCATTTGGTTCTTGACCATAGAAAAACTCTTGCAGACCAACCATGGTGAAAACATCAGCTATTCCAAACAAGAGGTACTGAGGAGCCAACCACCAGACGCTCATCGGAACAACAGCACTTGGCATATCAACCAGATCATATTCTCGATCAGTTTCGAGCCTTTTCATATCGACAGCAGCTACAACTGACATGGACAGAGCAGACAAGACCATCCTAATTCTTATTCTCTGCAGCATTGTAAAACCAGATGGTTTCCTGGTGAACATTCTCGCTGTGGGAACGAGAACTCGGTCATATATGGGAAGGAAGACAACGATTGAAAGAGCAATGAGAGATTGAAGTGCAGCGGCTGGTAAATCGAAACCAGGCACGATTGTTCTTTTCATGGTAGCACCTTGCTTGGTAAAGAAAGTCGAAGATTGTGCAAAAACAATAGCATATGCCAAGCATGTTCCCCATATTGGAATGAGTCTAAGTACATCTTTTGCTTCTTCAACCTCTGCGATGCTACAGTACGTTTTCCCTTCTTCTTTTAAACCATTAGTTGGCACAAGCAAAGCTTTGTTGAGAAAACAACAAACAGAGATTATATAGTGCTCTGTTAAGTAAGGAGTTGGTTTTTAGTTTTTTCTACCTAATTTTGTGTATTTTGTAGTTTTCTTCAAATGTTAGTCACTGATAGAGCTTGTTAGGCATTTCAATAAACTACAAGTTTTAAGGAAGAAGAAATAGAAAAAAAACATACACATACACCAAATCAAAAAGAGTTTGAAATTGTTTTCAGTTCTGTTTTTTTCTTTTGTTTTTGTTTTTGTTTTTCGTTCTTTCAAGTTTATAGTTTTTGATGTGCCTAAAAACCTCTAACTATCACTGACAAGTATTTGATTGAGTAAGCGACATTACCAAATAACAACACCATATAATATCAAAATCAAGAGGCCATGGTGATGAAAGAGCTAGACTTATTAACCTTACTTGAATTGTTCAGAACAATGGTGATGATGAAAGAGTAATTGGTGCTCAAGCTCCTCGGTTGTTACCACCATTAATGGAGCTGTTCTCCAGTTCTTAATAGCTGCAACAAACACCCTGCCAATTCTCACAAATGGGGTTTCCTTGCCTGGTATGATATTGGTATACCTATATGTTCTGGTTCCAATCAAGAAAAGTGTCAAGGCAATGACCATGGCAATGCAAAACCTAATCCCCAACTGAGATTCTCTTGTATGTAGCTGATAATGAAATTTGTTGCTAATGCAGCTGCACATAGACCAAAATACCACCAATTGAAGAATGAGCTTTTGGCTTTGGCCTCCGCTGGATGCTGTACATCGAACTGATCGGCTCCAAATGCGTGAACGCAAGGTTTGTGACCACCTTGTGCAAATGCGACCAGATATAAAGAAAAGAAGAATAGTACTAGTTGACATTGAGATGGACTTGTTGAGATGATCATGTTGTTGGAAGTTAGTAACAAAGCCGATAGTGTCAATAAACCTAGTCCCTGTATTTCAATGTATATTCCAATTTAATCCACAAATAATTAGCTTTAATTAAATAATAGGGAAAATATCATCGAGCAATATTTTTTGCAGAGCTGTATCAGAGAGTTAATATCACTAATCGTTGTTAAATGGCCAGTAATATTTTTTTAACTATAGTTAAAACTAAAATGTTAATTTGTACTTTGATAATTCATTTATTTTTGTTTTTGTTTTTATTTTTAAATTTTTTGAAAATCAAAAATAAAAATAGATTTAATAACCAAATTATTTTATTTTATTTTTAAAATAAAAATGCATTTGATAACCATATAGCATTAATATATATATATATGGCTATTAATTTCATGCATACCATGCGGTGATCCTCACATGCATGCAGTAGTACTTGGTCTGAAAGTGCCGAATGTTAAATATATAATTAACTTAATTTTTTAGATGGAATTTGTGAAAATAGTATTACTGAATCCTAGTTTAATAAAAAAAGACTAACCAGAACATAGAGCATAGAAGCCAACATAATGGTCCGGTAACGGCCAAGAAAAGAATTAATCAGCCACAAAGGCTCCTAAGAGAGGCAACAACGCGGCCGTTCCGGACCATGCGTTCACGTTCTCCGCCGCCTTGGCCGTGGATTGTCCCAACGGTCCGGTCAGAAAGCTTATGAGGTTCAAACTAGTCCCATAATACGCCAACCTCTCTGCTACCTCCACATCTGTTGAAAATAATTTCATCTTCCATTGACTATATTTATTGTAAACTTATATACAAATAGCCAGGATTTTTTTATTGGGTTAATTGTGCTTACCTATGATAAAACCCGCCGACCTCCAGCCACCTGATTTCGATCTTAAGACCCGACGGCCTTCGTAGTCGACGACCATTGATAAGAGATGAAGTGGTTGCCGAAGAGCACAAATGAAGAAGTTATAGGAGCGCAATCTGTGTAAACAAGGTGAGACAATGAATAAATATATTGAGGCAATAAATAATATACAATAAGGAAGAGTTTTGTTATTTGTTGTGATCACCAATGGTAGCATATTAAATTGCCTTGTCAACACAGTAGGTCTCTCGCAAATACAAATAGAATTTTTCAATAATAAATTTAGAAAAATATTATTTTGTTAGAATATATCCAATGGACTTTTTAAAAGTATTTATTTTTTTATTTTAAAGATCAATTTTTATTTTAATAATTCCAATAAGCTCTTTAAATAAGAAAGTTAAAATACATAATAAAAGCATCTCCAATGGTGCTATTTATTTTAAAAAACGTAATTTTTAAAATAAAAAGTATTTTTAAAAAAATTTAAAAGAATAAAAAATGAAATTTTTTATCAACTCTAAATTTTTTATCAACTCTCTTTATTGATAACACAATTTATAATCATTCTTCATTTTATATTTTTCCATAAACAATTACGATTCATATTTTTTTTTATCATTTCTACACCAAAGTAGTATTAAAAAAATAGAAATATGAAATTATAATTAATATATTTAATTATAAGTAAACTTAGAAAATTGTAGAACAATAAATGAAGCTTTATATAAGTAGCGAGTTTGGCTCTCTACATTGGAAAGTCAAGCTCCACTTTTTATTTTATATTTTTAATTTAAAGAATTCATTGGAGCTATAAAAAAGAGATATAACTCTTTAAAATATAAAAAATGAAGCTTTTGAAGAGCCCATTGAAAATGCTTTAAGATTTGGATTTTCAAATGTAGAGAATCAAATTTACTTTTTAAATTAAATTTTTAATGTACATATTTATTGTACCTATAATTTTCAATACATATTTAATAATTTTATTTAATTTCATATTTGTTAAGCAATTTGATTTATTAGCTTCTTTTCTATAATATTCAAAATAATATATTTATTTATTTATTAATAAATAAAAATAAAAAGTAATGATAAAAAGTATGGTTGGAGTTGAATAAAAAATTTCATTCTTTATTTTATTAAATTTTCAAAAATATTTTTTATTTTAAAAATTATATTCTTTAAAATAAATAGTATCATTGGAGATACTCTTACTTTTAATAATGGATAACAAAAATAATATACAAATAAACGATATTTTAAGCCGTTACCGATGAATAATTTACTTTTTTATTAAGATTTATTATTAAAAAATTAAATTAAATATTCAAAATTAAAATTAATCACATAAATTACGGTAATAATTATCACTAATAATAACAAATAACAAAACTCATCCATCTATTATTCTATTTCTCAGCTCCAACAATCTAATCTCAGGCCCAAACAGTACTTCAGGGATATGGAGTTTGTTAATTTTGTTTGATTCGCCGTTAGCGATCTCAGTTTGGGAACAATGACAATATTTCTCTCATGTACTTCTTAATTTTGGATTATAAAAATTACTTCTTGTTTCTTTTAAGGTACTATATATCACCAATGTCCTATTTTATTACGTCTGACGTTTTTTAAGATTTATTGACCATTTTAAGCTATGTTATTAATTTAATTGAAAGATAAATATTAAAAACTATGACATAAAAAAAGTTATATATATATATATGATGTGTACATCTTGCCATACATTTAAACTATTGTATTGATTAAAAATGTATGATAAATTACAAGATATGTATTTTTTATCTTTTTTGTTGTTGGAGGTTGAAGGATTGAAGCTCTGGATAATTGCATGTGGAAATAGTAGCTTTTATTATTGGATTGTTCTTGTAGACAAGATATGTATTAAGTACGTACGCAATTGTCTCAATACCAGTATGTAGACATTATTTTTATATTAGAGTATTTTACATCTACTTTCTTTTAAATTTGTCTAAATTACAATTAAATCTTTGAGATTTGCTCTAATGACATCCTTTTCCCTTTTGTTAGACTTTCATCCGTTAAATTTATTCTTTCTCCTACGTGATAAAGTAAAGTATGAATATACCATTTGCTGATGCACTGACATTGACGCACTGACATTGATATCTAAATTACATCATCCTCCCTTCTGTTTATTTTGCAATCACATCCCCTACTAACTGATTTTTTCAATTAATACAAAAAAAAATTTTACCAAATTTAATTAAAGACATGGAAATATATATATACATATTTTCTTTTTAATTACAAATTAAAAGACAAAAATTTTATATCTATAATATTATACATATATATAGGAATTTGTTATAAAACATATTTGTTGGGCTCTATAAGCTCCCTAACAAAGATATTTTTATTTTTATTTTCTTAAATTTTTTTTTTTAAAATTGCTTTGAATTTTATAGCATTTAGAACTATTAGGTTAAAAAAAATTTGCTATACAAAACACAACAATATGATATGTTTTAGTGTTTTAGTCATATATTTTTTTTGTAGTTAAAATAAATATATCATTATTCTAGAATTTTTATATATATTGCTATAAAACTCACATGTTGGAGAGTTTATAGAGCCTAATAGATGGGTTTTTTTTCTTTTTTTTTCTTGAATTTTTTTTTAGTTATATTTTTAAAATCCAAAGCCAAATTTTTTATAGCAAATTCCTATATATATATATATATATATAGAACTAAAAAAAAACTTTGGCTTTAGATTTTAAAAATAGAACTAAAAAACAATATTCAAGAAAAAAAAAGAAAAAAAAAATCATCTATTGGGCTCTATAAGCTCTCCAACATGTGAGTTTTATAGCAAAACCCTATATATAAAGGAAAATTCTAGAATAAAGATATCTTTTTTTTAACTACAAAAAAAAAAACAAAAAGATATAACTAAAACATATCATGTTGTTGTGTTTTGTATAATAATTTTTTTTTTGGTTTTTTTTTTAACCCAATAGTCTAAATGTTATAAAATCCAAAGCAAATTTTTTAAAAAAAAAAAATTCAAGAAAAAAATAAATAAAAATATATTTTATTGGAGAGCCTATGGAGCTCAACAAGTATGTCTTATAGAAAATTCATATATATATATATATATATATATATATATTTGTATAATATATTTAGATATAAAAAAATTTAATTTGTAACTAAAAAAAAATATGTATATATATATAAATTTCTATGTCTTTAATTAAGTTTAGTAAAAAAAAAAATACATTTTTTTATTAATTAAAAAATCAGTTAGTAGGGGGTGTGATTGCAAAACAAATAGAAGGGAGGGAGATGTAATTTAGATGTCAGTGTTAATGTCAGTGCGTCAGATGTGCAAAAAATACTATAATGCCCTTATCTAGTTAATTTTAACTGAAAAAAACAAACAGAATGGAAGGTGATCTAATTTAGGCAAGCTTCAGAAATTTAATTATCATTTAAAAAAACCTCAAATGAGGGGATGTAATATACCCTTTATATTATAATGCGGCATGTTATGAGGTGTTCATGTCGTTATATTTAATGAATATTTTCTTATTAATGATGTGGGATCCATAACTAATTTAATTCTTTTATTAATTATTTTTAAGTTCTATCTAATAATTTTGTTATTTAAACTCAAATAACCCTTCACTAAAAAAAAAAAAACATAACTCAGTTTTTTATTCACATAAAATGAAAAAAAGAAACTTGTATTTTGCTATAAAAACTCAAAAATCATAGAAGGTCCTTCTAAAGGCTTGAAAAGACTCACACAACATCTTCCACATTTTATTTTTGTATGTCAAAAAAATCACAGAATATAATAAGATCAAAAGAGAAAATTCAAAATCTCAAAAGTTTTAACATACTTTGAAAGATTACTTTTATTATGGGTAAATTCTACAGTTTAGGCTAAAAGAGTTTATGGCCATTGGCACTAAAAGAGTCCAATTGGCCACATCATGTGAGGTTCCAAGTAAATGATAGGCCAAAGATTACAAGTTTGACTCACCTCACGAGCAGTCTGGATCCAGCCAATCAGCCCAGCCAAACAGCAACCCAGCCAGACAGAGGTACAGCTAAAGAAAAAGCTAGAAGGGGCAAGTTACGCCACCTGGATACAGGATTTGCTCGTGGGTCATGCTAGGACAAAAATGTCCTCCTTCATTTCTACATAGTCGTCACATGTCACTATCTAGGGAGATAGAATTTTGACCTCAAAACCTTAGCCGTCAAGATAAGATATAAAAGAAAAGATGAGGTATGTGAAAATGGATCTCTCTCTTTTTGTTTTCACTTAGGATTTGTGCCAACAAGACCCCTTTTCTATCTTTTTTCGAGAATGAAACTACCTTTTTATTTTTATTATGGCTGATTTAGACATTGGAAGGGAAATGCTAGTGACTTTACCGACGCCTCTTTGACTGTTTGCTTATCTTGCAGGTTTTTATTTCGAGATTAACTATCTGATAAAGACTGAAGCAGCACATGAAACTCGGAAAAATCAAACCAAAAACGAGCCTCAACAACTTTATTTAGTGTTAACTTCAAGTCTTCAACTATATAAAAGCCACTCAATAAATAGTGCTTTACTTTTTCTAAGATATCATTTTAATCCTATAATTAAAAAATTTGATAAATAATGGCAATATAAAGCCAAAAATAATTTCAGCCTAAACTTTTTTTTTTAATTTAATGAAAAGTTATATAAGGTTAAATGAACAAATTATTAGATAAGACTCAAACATAATTATTAAAGAAGTTAAGTTAGTTATAGGTCCTACATCATTAATTAAAAAATCTCCATTAATTATAAACTTATTTAAATAACCACATGCCACTCATAACATGCCACATAATAGGGCAAGGTGTGGAGGCAAGTATTGTCCATATTTAGGTTTCGTTTGGTTATGTAGTTGGTTTTCAATTTTTAATTATTTTCTATCTAATTGTATGTGATTTACTTGAATCAAATGTTTGCTAGTGTTATTAGTTTGTTTGACATCTCCGTTAACTTTTTACTTAGGAAAAAAAAAAACCAATATAATTGATTGAAATTTTATTCAATTTATTGTTTTGTTTTATTTGTTTCTCTTAATTTTGTAGTTAGTTGAGATACCTAACAAATTGTTACTACTTTTAACTAACATTAATAAACATTAGAATTAGAAAGTTATACACTATTAGATAAATAAATAAATAAATAAAAACCCCCAAATAAAGAAACAAACAAAATTAAAAGTCAAGAATCAATCACATTATCAAACAGAACTTAGTTTTTTAATGGAAAAATTGACACTATGTACTCTGAATTTTGTGGGTACTGACACATTGCACCTTACATTTCTCTCTTTTTTTTCTTTTTTCTTTTCCCAGGCACTTTGGATCCCAAACCAAGAAAATCCTAATAGGTTGCAACCTAAGTCAGTTTTGTTAGAGGTAAAACTGTCCACTCATCTATTTTTAAATTTAGAAAATATAAATAGAAATTAACTTTTTCTTTGAAAAAGACATGTTTTTAAAAAATTAAAAATTAAAAATAATTTCTATTTAATATTTTTTAAATTTAGAAAATAAGTTTTCTGAAAAAAATAAGACAATAAATGAATGAAAAAATTAACAGATAGAGTACTAATTTTTTTTTAATTCGGGATGCAAAGTGCTAGGAAAGAAAAATTAAAAATGCAATATGCTAATCCGGATATAATTCAGGGTGTTTGTACGTGTTAATTTCTTTTTCTTAATCTAGAGAATGGTCAAATACATGGTTAATAAATACATTATTAAGGAATCAATGAATTTTCAAAAAAAAGGAATCAATGAAACGACTCGCAAAAATTTTTAAAAAACCTAATAAAATAACAAAAAACGCTATTCTTTCACCAGGCAGGTATGTAGAAAATGAAAAATATGATATAACGAACTTTAAGTTTAAATCAAACGACTCATTGGGTTCGAATCGTCATAATCACGATTGCAATACATGGTACCTCATCCAAGCTGTCATTTGAGACACCCAAGAAAACTCAAATTAATTTATAATATGAAATTTATAAAGTTAACATTAATTAATTTAGTCTTCTAATTTTAAAATTAAAATACCTTGATACTCCATGAATGAGATTACAACAAGAGTTTTTTTTTAAATAATAATAAATAAAAAAATTAGATTACAACAAGAGTTGAATTTAATGAAGAGACTTTGCATAATTTTCTGAAAATATGAAAACATATTCACATAATTTAAGGAAACGGAGAGATTAATTAAAACTGCGCCAAAGAAGAAAGAGAATAATTAAAACACTTCTCCTTTCTTCTTGAATTATGTACTTACATTTTTCATTATTTTAAGATACCCAACAAAGAAAATGGTATAGTTACTTTATAGGTTAAATTTTAAAAAAAAAAAAAAAAATCCAACTTAATTTGTAGTCTTAAAAAAGTTTGCTTACACAGCCAACTTAATCACATTTCTGAAATTCTTTCCATACTTTTAACGTTCAATTAATCTGTCATTATCATACGACGTACACTATGACATTTTTGAATTACTTATAAAACAATGATTAAGAAATTCATCAAGCAATTAAAGAAGTCTGAAATTACATTAAATATTACAGAAATCTCACATCTATATTCCTTCGTAATTATAAAAATAGCACTAATGGAGCACTATTTATTAAACTCTGGCTTTCTTCAATATTGCTTAACTAGTTGCAGAGTCCAAAGTGAGTGAAGTAATAAAATTGGGCAATTAGAGTATATCCCTCCTATTATAAATGTAAGATCTAGCAAAATATATGAAGGCAGACAATCCTAATGTACTAAGTCCACCAAGTAATCAATAGAAATAATCAAGGTGTGCTATTACTAGAAAATCAGCTATCTTTGTCATTCCTACCAGTTTTATTTTTAAATTTTTTTTTTTTAACTAAAACTGCATTAAGCACAAAATAGAACTCCAAAAGTGCTGCTACAGCTCAGCACCAAGCTTGTCTTCATCAATGGTTGTGATATGAAAGCTGCTTAGAAAACTCCCAGCACCAAAAAGACTAAGATACAAGGCCAATCCTATGCTCCTCAATTCATTTGGTACCTGATCATAGAAAAACTCTTGCAGGCCAACCATAATGGAAATATCAGCAACTCCAAACATAAAGCACTAGGAACCAACCACCCATACGGTCGGACTTGCACTACTACAAAAAGAGATCATATACGACAGTTAGAATTCTATATAAACGTTGGTTTTTGGAGTAACCAACGTTGATACATTAAAACGACGGTTATTAACTCTTGGGAACGATAATAACAATGGTCCATGGCATAAAAAAATATAAACGACGGTTTAGGAAGAACCATCATTGTTGTTGTAGATTATAAACGACAGTTACCCATTGAAAGCGTCGTTTATAATGCCCCAAGACGCGTGGATGCCACGGGTTTTGGTTGTAGGCTATCTACGACGGTTCCCATGGGGACAGTCGTTTTTAGTCTATGTTATAAACAACGGTTTTTCATAAAAACTGTCGTTTATAATGTCAAAAGACACATGGATGCCACGTGTATTGGTTGTAAGCTATATACGATGGTTCCAAAGGATTTCATAGACAAAACCGTCGTGTTTACACAAAACGGTGCCGTTTGGAGTAAAAACGACGGTTCCATTACAAAATCGTCGTCTTAAAAACCGTCATTTTTACCCTTTTCTGGATATAAAAAAATAAAAAATAAAATAAAATAATAATAATAATAATAATTAAAAAAAATTATTATTTGGGTAAAAACGACTGTTTCATTACAAAACTGTCGTTTTTACCCCTTCTTGGGTATAAAAAAAAATTATTATTTGGGTAAAACACGACAGTTTCGTAATGAAACCGTCGTTTTTACCCCTTCCTGGGTAAAAAAAAACGACGGTTCCATTACAAAACAGTCATTTTTATCAAAACGGCACCGTTTTGTAGCCGTGTTATCTTGGTAATGACGACAGGCCTAGCTTTTGTCCTCGTTTTTAACTCCGTGTTTTGTTCTTTACACGCATCTTCCTATCTCATTTTTCCTCACTTCTTTAGAAACCCTAAAGCACCCGTCGTTGTTCCTCATCTTCTCCATTGTGGTCGGATTACTTCTTCATTTCACAAAATATTTGTGATTTTTAACCCAAAAACTCTAAGGTTAGTACTCGGCAATCTATTTAAATTGTTTTTAACAAATTGTGAATGCATTATTCCGTGAAAATGTTTGAATCCGTACATTGAAAAGTTTGAATATTGAATATATTGTGTTCATCTGGTTGTTAATTTATGTATGACGGGCCTAACTCGTTCATTGGAAAGTTCAAATATTGAATATAATGCATTATTTTGTTTGAATATTGAATGTATTTGTTAAGTTGGTTGTTAATTTGCATATTGTGTATATAATCAGAAATTGTATAAACTATCTGGTGATATATATTAAACCCGATGATATGTATGAAACCCGATGATATGTATTAAACTCGATGATATGTATGAACTATCCATGCATATATTTTGCACATTTTGTGTGAAAAATTGTATATGAGAGTTTTGGTTTAATTAGTAATTTTGTATAAGAGTTTTGTGATTAGAATATATTTAATATTTAATATAATTTTGTATAAATTGATTTAAAAGCCGCTGAAAAAAAACATAAATGACGGTTTTATGTAGAAACTGTCATCTATGTTTAGTATAGACGACAGTTTATATATAAAAATCATCGTATATATATTTGCTGCATGGCGTCCATGTGGCTTCGGCATGGTTTTAGACAACGGTGTGGTCCGTCGTAATAATGTTTTAGACGTCGATTTTTAACCGTCGTCTATATTTTATGACTATAGACGACGCATAATTAAACGACGATTTGTGTCCATCATGTAAACACTTAAGACGTCGGTTTTTCACCGTCATTTTTTACCCTATTTTCTAGTAATGTTGGTGTATCAACCATGCTAAAGTATATAATTTAATTTCATTCTACTTCTCACAAATTAGAACTTATAAAAACAATAGTGTTGAGTTGTCATTTAATATGGTATCAAAGCTGTAGGTACTGAGTTCAATATGTGCAATTCTATATGGTTTTCTTGTAAAGCCTCTAGCTGTCATAACAAAAATAAGGTCATTTAACATGTTGACAAGGATTATAATGAATATTAGAATATAATGGCCAAATAAATATTTTTCTTTAGCTAACCAAAATTTAAAATGAACAAATTGCTGTTGGATTTATGATCTTTGTCTTACTTGAGATATTATCTTTTGTGATAATTCTCTCTATATTTAAATTTAAATTAAATTTGATTATAAGATAATTTGTTATATGATATAACTAAATTATTGATAAAATAAAATCTAGATAACAGTGGTTATATCTGTTAAGATTTTATTTTAAATTTAAAAGAGAATATTAGTTGGTTTGGGTTTCTATTATTTATACGTACAAATATTAGAAAGAATCCAAAGAACAAACTGATCTAACTTTAATCCAAAGAGAATACGTAAAAACATCAAGTGAAAATATTAGAGGAAAGATTCATTCTCTAATATTTTGGTTTATTCCCTGAGATACAATAGATACCACACTCTGTTGTACTACTTGAAATCCGATAGTGGATCCCAGTAACAGATTTGGTGGTAGATCCAAGTAGCATATCCGTTGGTAGATTCCAGTAGCAGATCTGATACAGGTTGTGACATCTTGTAGATTTGGGTGTAGATCGTAGATCCAGTAAATACATTATACCACGCATCAAATTCAGAAAGTCTGCGAGGTATTTTGTTTTATTTTTCATATGATTCAATCAAATATTTTCTTGTGGGTTATTGAATTTACGCTTCCGCAATATATATTTTTCTTATAATTGGTATCAGAGCATCCCATAAGATTATATGTTGAATCTAGATTATGAAGCATGTTATGATGTATGTTTAGATATATGGCACCTAGGATCTATATTTGTTGGATCATGTATGCTAGAATATTATTTATAATTTTTATTCATAATTGATATTTTATTGATGAATGGTTGTAGCTTTAATCCATGGTTAGATGTTTGGTTGAATTTTTTTCTTTAGGTTTGTAATAGAGAGGCTGATCAAATATCAGCTTTCCTCCCTGATTTTTATTTTATTTACATTTTATTTTATATTATATAAATTTGAAAAAATAAAAAGTTGTAATACTGCGCGACCTTCGCTGTTTGGACAACTAACGGCAAATCGGAAAGAGTTTTGGCCAGAGACCACCATGAACAAAAGGTAGACACAGAGGCTACGACGCAGGATGGCAATAGGTCACTGGAAACCTCCGCACGTGCTCACACATGCCACGAGAAGTGTCTGAGAGTGAAAATCACTCTCCTATATTCTTGGGGCACGTACGGAAGCGTTAACCTTTGGATCGCTCTGAAATTTTGGTATTTTTTTCCTCTATGGATGGTTGACCTTCCTATAAAATTTCATGGTGATTGGACGTTTGTTCAGAGGTTGGTGACGTTTTTGGTGGCAGAAGTTAGTGTTTGACTAGTTTGAGTTTTGGTTTTTCGGGCTTAAACCCTAGATAACCAGTTTTTCAGCTTGGCCCACAATCTTTAGACTTGCAAGACTATTAAAGAGAAAAAAAAGGACTAGTTTGATGGATTGGGCCAGTTCTTTTTTTTCTTTTAGGCTTGTAATCTAATTTTATTTTATTTTTTGTCATCTAGGTATAATGGATTAAGGTTGATTATTTATTTATTTTATGAATGATTTAATTATATACTATTAATATTTTATATGATGACATGTCATATAGACTAAGTGGAGCCATATTAATTTGCATCAATTACATGTGCATAATAATTATTATGATTTTGTATCTAGATTAGTAATTATTATTGTTATTTTCAAATAAAAATTTGGAAAATCAAAATCCCAATATGTTTTACAAAATATTGAATGGATGAAGGTTTTTATTAACATTATTTTTTAAAACCTAAGGGTTCCATTGTGAGTCCAATAATAAAATGATCATGTGATGCGCCAACAGATAAATGTGGTCAGATTTTATTAGATTGGACCTTAATAATTTTCATATTTTTTAATAAAATTGTTCGGCCCAACGAGACTATGTTAATTTTATCAAGGGCCTAAAGTTATTTAAAAACAATAGTTGATAGTCTAAATTAGACAGAATCAATTTGATTGGAATTTAAAAGTGTTGTATGGGAAGGTTCTGTCTAAGGAGGTTGGGACTTAAGTACTTCCGTTTGTGACACCCCAATCTTTCCTGGAAACGAACATAGTAGGACATTTTTTATATTTCATGTTCAAATTTAGTTTATTGTAAATGTTTTGCCCAACGTAAGTATTTATAATGGAAACTAAATTATTGTTTTTTCAATAAGCATAAATTTAATTTTTTGGGATTAATTAAAAATATGTTTATTGAGTTTTACTTTCTTTTAATATAAGTGTGCAAATTTTTTCAAAAAAATGGCAACTTTTAACCCTCTAGCTGTGCTTTTGAGCTAAAAACCTATGAATGAAAATAATTACAGCGATTGGAAAACCAATTTGTTCATTGTGCTGGAATATGAAAAAATCAAATATTTCCTTACCATCCCTAAATCTACCGTACCTGCAACAGATGCAGAGGCTCAAGTGAAGAAGGATTATTCCAACTGGCAAGAGGCGGATAATGCAATTCGCTGCTATATCCAGGCCAGTATTGCTAAACACTTGATGTCTCATATCAAAAATTTCAAGAGTGGAGCAGCAATGCTTCATGCTCTTGATGGAATGTTTGCTGAATCAAACTCTGCTTTGAGGCAATCTGCTTTAGAGGCTCTAACGAGCACACGGATGACTTGAGGAAATGTGCGGGATCATTGTTTGAAAATGATGGCAAACCTCAGTCAGGTCGAGGTTATGGGGATTAAGATGGATCAAAGGTCCCAAATCGATTTGATCCTAAATTTTTTGCATAAGCCCTTCAGTCAGTTCAAAATGAACTACAACATGAACAAGCTGAATTTGACTCTTGTAGAACTGATGCATGAGCTTCCGAGTGCTAAAGAGTATCTTTCAAAATCCTGCAGTGTTCATTTTACTCAGGGTTCTGCTAAGACCAAAGGGAAACTTCAAATCAGTAACAAGAACAAGAGTAAGAAGAAAAAGAATGCAGTGGTACCAGTTATCAAGACTGCGGAGACAAAGAAGCATAAAGGCAAATGCTTCAAGTGTGGAGAAAAAGGCCACGGGAAGTAGAATTGCCCTAAGATAGCGAATAAGCCAAGTATGGGTGATTTGAATTATATTGAAAATTGTTTAATGGAGAATCATAATGATAAATGGATCATTGATTCAGAAACCACTAATCATGTTTGTTACTCTTTGTAGTGGTTCATACAAACTAGCTTGGTGGAAGAATGACAAAAAAGTTTGAGGCTTGGGAACAGAGAATATGTCTATGTTAAAGCAATAGGACAAGTTGATTTATTTTTTAAATAATAGGACTTTGATTTTGTATAAATATTTATTCGTTCTAGACTTTAAGAGGAATTTGGTTTCTGTTAGTTATTTATTTGAACAAAGTTTAAAAGTACAGTTTAATTCCTCAGTTTTAATAATAAGTTTGACTTCAATTATTTGTTCTGGTGAATTATGGAATGATATTCATTTTTTAAGTCATACGTCCTATGATGTTAATAATTTTGAAACTTTTGATGATGAGCATATACATGTTGCCAAGAAAATGAAAGTTTCAAATGAAACATACCTTTGACATTTATGATTAGGTCATATTAATCCTAACAGGATACACAGTTTAGTTAAAAGTGAGATTTTAAAATCTCTAGTCTTTGAACCTATACCAGTATGTGAATTTTATTTAGAAGGAAAAATGACCAAAAGACCATTTAAGGCTAAGAGATATCGTGCAATCAAATAGCTGGAATTGGTGCATACTGATGTATGCGGACCAATAAATGTTCAAGCCAGAGTAAGGTATGAGTATTTTGTAACTTTCATAGATGATTACTCAAAATATAGATATGCTTACCTAATGGGCCAAAAGTTTGAAACTTTCTCAAAATTTTGAGAGTATAAGGCTGAGGCAGAAAAGCAGTTAGGATTCCATATCAAAGAACTTCGGTCTAACTGAGATGGCGAATACATTTCTGGAGAGTTCAAGTTTTACTTGATTCACGAGGGGATAGTTTCTCAACTGTCAGCCCCTGGAACACCCCAGTAAAATGGAGTTGTAGAAAGAAAAAATAGAACTTTTCAAGATATGGCTATATCTATGCTCAGTTATTCATCTCTACCTATATCATTTTGAGGATATGCCTTAGAAATAGCAGTGTATCTTCTAAACTTAGTTCCTTCTAAATCTGTTTCTAAGAAGCCAATAGACTTATGGAAATGGCGTAAACCCAGTTTAAACCATATTCGAATTTGGGGTGCTCCTGTACATGTCTTAAGAAATGAACCGAATAAGTTGGAATCTCGTACAAAAGTCTGTTTGTTTGTTGGCTATCCTAAGGGAACAAGAGGTGGACTTTTTTTATAGTTTTTCAGATAAAAAAGTTTTTGTGAGTACACATTCAACTTTTTTAGAGGAAGACTATATAAACAATTTCAAACCCAAGATTAAAATAATTCACACAGAAACCGCTGGTAACCGCTGCTAACTGCCAGCCACACATGTGCGTGTGCCATGTCAGCCACACACGCCCATGTGCATGCCAATTCCCGCCAAGTCTGGGCTCACACGCACACCTGCGCGCCACCTGATGCCCATCCACGCACATGCTCTGCACATGCCTCGCACATGCCCTGCTCATGTGCGCTGCTGCCTGCACAGCCCTGCTCAGCGTGTGCCTGCATGCTGCCTGTCTGCACGCCTACGTGCCTGGCTGCCTGCATGCATGCTGCCTTGTACTGCCTCACTGCTGCACAGCCCCGCATGCTGCATGGCTGCCTTCCTGCATGGGTGCTGCCTCTGCTGCACACCATCTGCCCAGGCTGCACGCTGCCTTGCCCACGCTGCATACTGCACTCGGCCTTGCCACTGGCTGCGCACACTTGCTTGTCTAAGGCACACTGGACACCAGCCCATGCTGTGCCACGACCAGCCTTGCTGCCCCTCACATATGTGCGCCTACCCACACACATATGTCATGCTGTGCCACTCAACGCAGCCCACTGCATGCTTGCATGCATTTCCCGCACACACATGCACTGTCTAGCTGCACGCCCAGCCCACTGCCTGGTCCACGCACAGCCCCTTTGTCAAGCCCCATCCTTGCACACGCCTCACGCACAGCTCCTGCCTACACGCACACACACGTCTGCCCATATGTCCGCTCAACATGCTGCCTCCACACAGCATTGCTCGCCCATGTTGCTGCCTGCCTTGCAGCACATGGCTGCACCATGGCTGCCACTTCCAGCCACGCTGCACATCACCTAGGCACGCTGGGCAAGCCGCCCATGCCATGCCTTGCTGCACCCCACCAATGCAGCCACCTGCCTTGCTTGTCACCGAGACCATGCCCATCACAGGCACAGCCCCATCTCGCCTCGGCATGGTGCAAGACCAACCATGCCTTGGCCGAGCCATGGGCTCAAGGGTCTAACAAACCTCCCACACCTCCTGAATTCGATGTCCTCATCGAGCCAGCAAGTGCCTCTGTCTTCCCCTCATCCGAACCCACACTATCCAGCAGCATCACTGGAGCACACCGAATCTGGATGTCTCATGCATCCCCTCCATCGGTCACCACTGTATTGGCCTGCATTGGCTGCTTCTTTGGGCAGTCCCTAGCCCTATGCGGTCCGTTGCATATGAAACAGCCACTGAATGTTTTCCCCTTGTCTTGAGAGGTCTCAGCCCACTTGGCTTTGGAAGCATCCCCATACTTCCCGGTCCTCTCACTGCCACTACTGCCTGCCTTGGACCCCTTGCTACTCACAGCCTCCTGTGTTTTCCTCCTCTCGCTGGAAAATGAAGNGGAGCACACCGAATCTGGATGTCTCCTGCATCCCCTCCATCGGTCACCACTGTATTGGCCTGCATTGGCTGCTTCTTTGGGCAGTCCCTAGCCCTATGCGGTCCGTTGCATATGAAACAGCCACTGAATGTTTTCCCCTTGTCTTGAGAGGTCTCAGCCCACTTGGCTTTGGAAGCATCCCCATACTTCCCGGTCCTCTCACTGCCACTACTGCCTGCCTTGGACCCCTTGCTACTCACAGCCTCCTGTGTTTTCCTCCTCTCGCTGGAAAATGAAGTTGGGATCATGTAGTCCATCAGTCCCTCCGCAGCAGCAATAGCAGATGGAAAAGTCTTGACATTCTGCCTCCTTAGTTCTGCCTGCGCCCAGCCCTGCAAACCAGACACAAAATTGAACATTTTGTCCTCCTCGGACATGTTAGCAATGTCCAACATCAAAGAACTAAAGGCCACAACATAATCCCTAACACTGCCCGTGTGTTTGAGATTCTTCAGTGATTCCCTTGCAAGCCAACTCGAGTTGCAAGGCAGGAATTGTGTCTTCAATTCCCTCTTGAGGCTCTCCCAAGTCTCAATCCGTGGTCTGTCCGCATGCTCATCATCCTGCTGCCTTGTTTGCCACCACAGTTTGGCATCACCGGTCATGTACATACTAGTTATCATTACCTTCTCACGGTCTGGACAGCGAGCAGCCAGGAAATACTGCTCCATATCCCACAAGAAATTCTCCAACTCCTTGGCATTCCGTGCACCATCAAAGGGTTTAGGATCTGGTACCTTGATTTCAGAAGGCAGCACCTCTACCGTAGAGGACAAGGAAGGGCTGTGTGTAGTTTGACGAAGCACATCAACACTCCCCTCCACAACCAGCAACCTTTCCTTCATAGAATCCGCAAAGGCCACCAAATCATCCCCAAGCACAATCTGCTTCTCATGCGTTTCTGCAATGAAAGCCGCAAGATTTTGAGCAACCTTTCCTTCATAGAATCCGCAAAGGCCACCAAATCATCACCAAGCACAGTCTGCTTCTCATGCGTTTCTGCAATGAAAGCCGCAAGATTTTGGGACAGGGCTTCCACATTCTCAGCCAAGTTGTCCAACCGATTAGTAACACTAGCATTTGGTTCAACCGGAGTAGCACCCAGCAATTCCTCTAGCCGTGCCACTCTCTCACGAAGGGCTTCAACAGCAGCGCCTCCACCAGCCATCTGTTAAGAACAAATCAAACAGCAACAAGCAAAAATCGAACCAGCCACACAGCAAGCCACGCACCAACGTAACCAGCCAACACCACAGATCTGCACTCCACACAAACCTGAGGTTCCTCAGCAAACCACGCACCAACGCAGCAAGCACAACACAAGTCCGCAACTCACACGAACCTGCCAATCAACAAGCCACGCACCGACGCAGCAAGCACACCTCACAAGTCCGCACTCCACACGAACCTTGTTCTGATACCAGTTGTCACAGGGGCAAAATCTGAGGCTAAACTTAGTCCGCACTCCACACGAACCTTGCTCTGATACCAGTTGTCACATATTTTTATCAGTGAGAACGACACATATTAAATTTAACGAAAAAAAAACGACACTTATTAATTGTTTCAAGTACAGCAGTCCAAATTTAAAAGACTATAAATTTGATGAAATATTAAAATAATATTAGAGCAAAATAAACCATGTTTAAATTATATAAACCTTGAAAAGTATTTTTAAATATAAACACAATCAAATAGTTGATAATGACGCTCCAAGCATAAAAAAAGAATGTTTAATATATTGAGTGTAAATTCTCTCAGTCATTTAATTAACTATTAATTTTGTTACCGCATTCCAAAGCTTTGGTAGTTAAATTATAGAGGGAAACAAATAGTGCTAACAGCATATCAAAGAAAACCAGACTTGCAAGTCCAAAACAGAGTATTCTTCGTCCAAAACAGAGAACAAAAATGGCGAAATTGCATATTGCCATGTATGCCTGGTATGCTTTGGGCCATATGATACCTTACGTTCACCTTGCCAACGAACTCGCAGCCAGAGGCCACAGAATCTCCATCTTCGTTTCCAGAAAAGCTCTTGCCAAGCTTCAAGCTTTTAATCTCCATCCCCACCTCATAACCTTCATCACCATCACTGTTCCTCGCGTCGATGGCCTCCCTGAAGGCGCTGAGACAGCGTACGACGTTCCAATTGAGACTAACCATTTGCTGTCCGACGCAATGCTTCTCACGCGCCAAGAGGTTGAAGAAATCCTAGCGGCTGACAAACCCGATCTGGTTTTCCACGATTTCGCTTTTTGGATTCCTCAAGTTACCAAGAAACTCGGGATCAAATCTGTTTGCTTCCTCGTCGTTTCTGCAACGTCCATGGCTATAGGTATTAAACCTTCGCCGGATGGGCTGCGGTGACGTGGAGGAGGCATTGCCGGAGGGGTTCGAAGAGAGGGTCAAAGGCAGAGGGGTGGTCCACGGTGGGTGGGTCCAGCAGAGACTGTTTCTGAGCCACCCTTCGGTTGGGTGTTTTGTGGGACACTGTGGGTTCGGATCGATGTGGGAGTCTTTGATGAGAGACAAACAGATTGTTCTAGTTCCTCACTTGGGGGATCAGATCTTGAACACCAGGTTGCTTTCTACGGACTTGAATGTTGCGGTGGAAGTGAAGAGGGAAAAGAATAGGTGGTTTTCTAAGGAGAGCTTGAACCAAGCCATTAAATCTGTGATGGATAAAGACGGTGAGCTTGCCATTGTGTCGAAGAAGAACCACTTAGAGCTGAGGAAAAAATTGATTGAACCGGGTTTCTCAAGTGGGTATATTGATCAGTTTGTTAAGAGCCTGGAAGAGCTTGCCGACTAAAAGTAGAAGATGATCATGAGCATTGAAAGAATAATTAATTTGTCTTTTGTGTTTTATTTTCGTTTTGTTTGGTGTTTGGTGTTTTTTGTTATTGTTGTCGTTTTATTTCTTTAGGTTTTTTGATGGTTGAGTAGATGGATATTATTGGTTCGATTGATGAATAGAAAGAATAATTGATCATAAATTTAATTGAGAAAGAAAATATGGGATACTAAGAGATAGATTGAACAGCAAAGACTTATTGTTTTTTGTAATTGTTATTTCTTTTTATTACATATGGAAGCTAAGCTTCCTATTTATATACACCTTTGAGTTTTTTAGATTGTTCTAGCATAGTGTTAGATTACATGTTTCTAGATTCTTATAGCATGGTGCTAGAATATATTTTTCTAAATTCTTCTAGCATGGTTCTAGACTACATTTTTCTATTTTTATTTTCTAGATGTTAGTTTCTATAATATTCTAGATAGTTCTAGAAATCTATTTCTTAAGCAATTTCAATAACTTTCTAGAAATGCATATCATCTATTTCAACAATCTTCCTTGATGTGCATTTCTGTTACTCCAATCTTGCTCCTTAGCATTGACCCATTCTTCTTGCTTTGAAGCTTCTTCAAAACTTTCAGGTTCCACGATTGCCAAATTGCAAGATTCAAAGATCTCGATTAAAGATCTAGTTCTTCTCGGTGTTGATTCTGGCGATGATTCGACTTGCTTCATTGGCTGTTGTTCTTGAGTTGGAGATCCTTGATCTGAGTTTGTCTCCTCTTTTATTTGTTGTTTTGCAGGTACATTAATTGTCTTTCCTTCAACCTCCTTAGTTTCCCAATTGTATGATGCATCTTCATCAAACTCAACGTCTCGACTAATGAGTATCTTGTTAGTCTTTAAGCTATAGATACAGAAGCCTTTTGATTGAGCATTGTAGCCGAGAAATATTCCCTTTTCTGTCTTGTCATTCAATTTACTTCTCTTTTCTTTTGGAATATGAGCATAACAAATGCATCCGAAAACCTTTAAATGTTTTGCTAATGGTTTTCGCCTACTCCAGGCTTTAATCGGCATCTTGTCTTTTATTGCTTTAGTTGGACACCTGTTGAGAAGATATACTGCTGTGTATATCGCCTCTGCCCAGAATTTTCTTGGAAGGCCCTTTTCCTTTAGCATAGTTCGAGCCATTTCCAAAACTGTTTTGTTTCTCCTTTCGGATACTCCATTTTGTTCTGGAGCATATCCAACTGTAAGTTGATGCTCCACTCCTTCATCTTCGCAGAATTTGTTGAACTCTTTGGATGTGTATTCTTTTCCACGATCACTCCTAATAGTCTTTATATAATAGTCACTTTGTTTTTCAACTAAATTTTTGAATTTTTTGAAAATCTCAAAGACTTGTGATTTTTCACAAAGAAAATAAACCCAAGTCATTCGAGTGTAATCATCAATGAAGAGGATGAAGTACCTATTTTGATATAGTGATGGAGTTCGCATTAGTCCGCAGACATCAGTGTGGATTAGCTCTAGTTGCTCCTTTGCTCTTCATGCTCTGTCTGTTAGAAAAGATTGTCGATGCTGCTTGCCTTGTAGACATGCTTCACATGTACTGTTGATCTCCTCAATAGTTGGTAAGTCGCGCATTAGATTTTTCTGATGAAGATTCTTCAAACCATGGAAATGGAAGTGACCAAATCTTTTGTGCCAAATCCACGAGCTGTCTACATGCGCCTTCATTGTTGCTTTGTTGGCATATTTCCATTCTATTGGAAATGATCTGTTTCCTTTCATCTTGGTATTTGTTATCTCCATAGTTTTATTTTTCTTGTCATAAATTGTACATAAGTCTCCTTCAAAGCGAAGAGTGTATCATTTCTCCATCATTTGTCCTACACTCAATAGGTTTTGATTTATAAAAGGGACTAACAGTACATCAATTATGTATTGTTTACCCTTTTTTGTCTCTATGTCAATAGTGCCTTTTCCTGTAGCCTCAATGTATTCTCCATTTCCTATTTTTACTTTTGTCTGAGTTTTATTTAGGCTATAGAAAATACTTTCATCTTTTGTCATGTGGTTACTACAACCACTATCTAGATACCAAGTATCTTTTTTATCTTCGCCTTGACAGACGTAGAAAATATGATTTTTTACATCCTTATCTTCAGTAAAATTAGCTTGATGAGTCTCTTTTGAGCGACAATCTTTTTCTACGTGCCTAAACTTTCTACAGACTTTACACTGTAGTTTTCTTTTAAACCAACAATCTTTTTCCAAATGACTTTTTCTTTTGCAAATACCACAAGGAGGATATTTGCTATTTTCATTTCTAGAATTTTTCTTGAACATTTTTCAATCCATTTTTAAATTTCTGAAACTGCGTATATATTTTAGACTGAAAAGCATTCTCCGTAGATTCTTCAAATCGCCTACTAAGTCTTTTTTCATATGTTTCTAGAGAGCCCATTAGTTCTGTTGATGTTAACTTTTCTAGATTTTTAGATTCTTCAATAGCGGTAATAATTGCATCATATTTCTCCGTGCAATTTATTAAAATTTTTTCAACCACCTTCTTTTCGGAGATGTTTTCTCCATATGCTCTCATTTGATTTACTACTTCATTTATCCTTGAGTAGTAATCTTTAGCAGTCTCATTGTCCTTCATTTTTAAATTTTCAAAATCTTTTCTTAGAGTTTGTAGTTTGATGGCACGTACATTTACATTGCCTTGAAACTCCTCCTGTAGTGTATCCCATGCTTCCTTAGCACTGGTAGCTCCCATAATTCTTGGAAAAATTTCATCTGCCATAGCTTGTTGCAACACGAACAATGCTTGATAATCTTTTTGTTGATTCTCTTCAAGCTCCTTCTTTTGAGTATTGTTTAGAGTGGTAATGTCAGTAGGAATAGTGTTACCTTCACTAACAATACCCCATAATTTTTGGGATTTAAAATATGTGGTCATTTTGATAGATTAAAAATCATAGTTTTCTCCATGGAAAACTGGAACTGGAATTGTTGAGCGGAAATTGTCGGCTATGATATATGAAAATAACTATGCCCAATTGATGAAAGAACGTATGCTCTGATACCACTGTTAGTTTTTTGATGGTTGAATAGATAGATATTCTTGGTTTAATTGATGAATAGGAGGAACAGTTGATAATGAGTTTAATTGAGAAAGGAAATATGGGACACTGGGAGATAGATTGAATAGCAAAAACTTATTGCTTTTTGTAATTGTTCTTTCTTCTTATTACATATGGAAGCTAAGCTTCCTATTTATACACACTTTTGAGTTTTCTAGATTGTTCTTGTATAGTGCTAGATTACACGTTTCTAGATTCTTCTAACATAGTGCTAGATTATATTTTTCTATATTCTTTTAGCATTGTTATAGACTATATTTTTCTAAATTTTTCTATTTTTATTTTCTAGATGTTAATTTCTATGATATTCTAGATAATTCTATAAATTTATTTCTATAACTTTCTAGAATTGCATTTCACCTATTTCAACAATTTCAATTAGAATAATGGAAAATTGCTAAGCATCATGAAGCAATTAATTGTCTTTGGTGTTTTTATTTTCATTTTTGTTTATCTATTCTTGTCGTTTTATTTCAATCAGAATGATGGAAAATTGCTTTCAAAGTACAAATCAGGAGATGAATTTTATTCCCGGATATATCAATTTCAAAGGTTATTTTACATTTTTTATTTATTCTTTTCTGGTATGTGGATGGAACCAAAATCATGAACCATTTATCTTTATCAAATCATTCCATTAAAACTTTGACAACTAAATAAAATAATTAAATTATTATTATTATTTTAATATTTTTTATTATCTATTTTTGTTACTGGTTAAAGTTTTAATAGAAATATTTTGTACAAATAAGTAGTTTTTAGACCATTTAATTTTTTTTATTATTTATTTTTTTGGTGTGGAAGAATCTTTATTTTTGACACGTACGAATGGCAATGCTGATGCAGTGAATCAGTGACGCCTGACAATAAGTTTGATATATCATGTTGAATGAAACTCATTCGAAAAAAATAAAAATATAACTGATTCCAATTTTTTGAGGTAGATCAACACCTATCTTTTAGTGCTTGCTTAGGATGAACAAAATAAAAAATTTCCACTAAATTTTTGATAAATAGACAAAATAATTCATGCGTATTTTAAAATAATCAATTTAATTATGGGTATAATTTTGTTTATTTTTTGTTTTTTCATGCTATGGAAATGATTTTTTCTTTCCAAAAAATTATGGGTATAATTTCTTTAATTTCAGTTAAAATTTTCTATATTACCATAATATTTTTGTTAAAATTTTCATATTAATTCATTTGTTATTTAGTTAAAATTAATTTTAAAAATATTAATTATTTTTTTTACATATAGATTTTTTTTAAATATAAAAATTATAATATTTTTTAATTACTAAAAAAATTTAAAATGATATGTTTTTAAATATTACGTATAGATATAACATGAGTATTTTTTTTTTTGAATTTTTTTTCAATTTTTATAGTTAAATTAATAAAATATTTAATAAATAAATATCTCATAAAGTTTTATTAAAAAATTTCATACTTTCTTATAATTTATCATTTCTTTTGAGTTTTTATTAATTGATATCGATATTTTGTCAATATTTCTATTGATATTTCTGTATTTTTGACAATCTAAATTTCTATTGATGCCAATATTTTCATCTTTACTAGCTTTACACAGCTACTTTTTCTCTTTACATTGATTGCATATTGTTGTCATATGTGGTAAATTATATTGTAGCAAAATTATTACATTTCATTTTAGGCTTATTTATACAGTTGGTCCTTAATTTTCTGAGTGCCTTTTAACTTTTAAAATTGATGGTAATACCCCTATTAACACTAAACATTCCTACAATACCATTTTATTGTCATTAACTGTTAATAATATCGTTGTCTCTCCCACGTGCCCCATGTACAATGACAAGAGGGGTAGTTTCTTCTTTTTTGTTCTATCTTTTTCTTTATCTCTCTTCAAACATGGTGAAAGATTGAAAGATAAAAGAATAGAGGAGTTTAGAGATTGAAAAATAAAAATAAAATAAAAAGATTTTGTAATGTATAAACGATTTTTCGATTTAATGATTTTAAGTTTTACAACAAAGCTACAACAGGAGCAACTTACACCTTCAGCTTCAATAAGAAGAACAATTAATTACATTCCCTTTAACACAAAACTGACCACTCTTTAACAAACTCTTCCTTAACTGCCCCTCTCAATATTGAGCACCAACAAATAATTGGTCTAACATGGATAATAGAACACTTGAGGTGTGACTTTTTTGGTGAATTCATTATCAGCAAATGATAACAATCATGAAAAAGAGAAATGAGCATAGGATAGTAATCCATGATATTGATATGCACAGTTTAAAATATTTTAAACAAGTTGTATAGTAAAAAGCAGGTTTTTATATATAATCTCTCCTTGTCAACAATAAGGTCATCACGTGTTTTATTAGATAAGTAAACAGAAAACACCAACATGTGTTGATATGAGTGGCAAGGGCTCAGATCCCTTAAGCGTGAAGTTTCAAAATGGAATCTTGTGTGAATGGAAAAGACACCGTTGGAAGAACTCCTCCTAGTTAGGTCCGACGGTAGCTTGAACGAGATTAAGCTAGCTATGCTAATGATATTGATAAAGTAAAAAAAAAAAAAAAGTGAAAACTTATGATCATTTTTCTCAAGGGAACTGTTCCTTCTAGATCTGGATCAACTAACAATAAATTTTTAAACTGGTATTGGTATTATTGCATTGTTCTGTTACTGCTGCTTCTAATATGCTTCTAAAATATCCTTATTTTGAACCTAATTTGACATAGTATTAAATGCAACTTGGCATTTTATTGTTTTATTGGTAAGATTTGGAGAGGGAAAGCTCAATCCCTCAAATTTAGTGCTTTGAGTTTTTTATTATTTCTGCTATTGCAATGCTTTGAGCTTTTTACAATTTTATCATTTTTGCTGCAATGATTTCTTGCTAGATTTTAGATTTTCCTCTTCCTTTCACCCAAATTAATTTCTGACATCATTTTTAAACTATTGGAAGACATCTTGCATGGTTAATAATCAGATGATGAATTGGGAAAGTCAATGCATGACTAAATCTCCTTTGTCTCTGGCTGATTTGGCAGTAGCATCATATTCGTACTTGGATATTCTTTGATGATCAATTTTTAATCTTAAATTATGTAGCAGTGGAATAGAAAGATAGGGATGTTATTGACTACTTGTTTTTGGTTTGATAATATGTTATTTGCTAATGGAAATTGAAAAAGATGTGATATTGGCTTGCATTTTTTATTTTATATTGACATTTGTAAGCTAACCAAAAGTTTGGATGATGTCAAGTTTGTATAATGCACTTCATTGATATTATGTACTGAGCTTGGATGGCAAAATGAATGTGTTGTGCTGAGGTGTGTTTTAGGTAACTAGAATTGGATGCAATATGTAGGACTTATTTACAGTGTATGTCAAGTTAATTTGTTTTAACAAGAACATTAGGGATAAAAACTAGCATATGGACCAAATGATGTGAAAGATTGCAGCTTTGTGTGTGTGAACTACAGTGTGTGAAATAGTTATGTGCATTGGCATGTAAATCAAAGTATACTAATATTGCTTTATGTTATAATAACATAAACATAGAGAATGAGTGCAATCAATAAGAGAAATTGTGCAGCAAAAATGATTAATCATTGTGAAGGAATGAAGTCCTTCGTTCGGATTCGATATGATATGGTAAGATTTTTTATCCTTTTGTGAATAAGATGAGGCTGCTATATGTGATTGTTATGTGTTTGCCGTAAAAGCAGACCATATGTACTAAACTGATAAACAATTTACATTGTAGGGAGACGCTGAAAATAGAAAGTTGCTTGGGAGAAAACGACTATGGGAAGCTACAAATTTCAGCAAGAAAAAGAACAAGTGGGTAGATGACGTATCGAAAGAAGTTTATGTAAGTATACATTTCGATGGATGTTAATATAAATGCATATGTAAATGATCACTAACTAGTATGCAGAATTTTCTAGTAATCAAAGATGGTTGATATTTGTTTTTCAACTTTAATATTTATCGAGCAGCACATCCTGAAGTTTATGTAACTGTTTTTCAGGATAATGTACTTGAGTTGAAGGATGAGACAAAGGAGAAATGTGACATTGAAGTGAGGAGAGATGAACTATTTGATATGGTTTTGCCGCCAAAATCTAGCTACGTATATGGATTAGGTGAAGGTGCGAAGCCCCGAAGATCTAAATCGTGGAGGTTTCAAAATGCTTTAAGAGAAGTTGAAGAGGCACGCAAGAGAGAAGAGGCAGCAGTGCAAAAAACTGCCAACGTTGAGGTGCAAAACGAGGAACTGAAAGAAAGGTTGAAAATGCATGAGGATCATCATAACAATTACATGACTTACATAAGGGAAATGCAGCTGCGAATGGACTCCTTTGAGTGTAATCTACCCATTGAGACAACTCCTAATGATGAAGGTATTTGTGAATTAACAAGTAGACGTTTCTAAAATTGTGTTTATGAGCCTTACATAACGTATGTGTATGAAATTGTGTTGGTGGTTTCTGCTTGACTGATGTGCAGGTTCCCTTAGCTTGGACTCGGAATGAACGTGGTATGCAAGCTGATACCTTACTTTTGAGATGATCGTAAATATTAATGATCGTAATATATATTTTTTGAAGATGTTAAGTGCTAACATCTTAACTTGCACATGCTGTGATTAGGTAGTGAGAAACTTAGATACAACAATGCTGAAACTTTACACTTATATATATTTTGTGGATACTAATATTTTGGGATGGTTAATTATAAGTAAAGCATAATATTTTGATAAGCTACATTTCGTTTAGTATTTGTTTGTTGGTTGAGGATGCAATTTTGAACTTATATATGTTTTATTTCAGCATGTAAGTCACTAATTAATATGAGACTGGTAAGGTTTCCGAAACAACAGTTATGTATAAATTCTATGGCTCATATAAATAGCCACGAAACATAAAATATTTGGTGGAAAATTGAACCGATTTTAGTAATGGAATTTATAGTTCGTGACTAAAAAATATGCAATATGTTATGAAAAATACTTTCGTGGATAATTAAATTTACAATTTGCAACGAAGTTTTCCGTAGCTAATGACTATGATTTAAGTAATACTTAACCACTTTGTGACAAAAAGTACAAATTTAGTAACTAAAATGACTATCATGACTAATATAATGTACAATTAGCCATGAATGTTTTCGTGGCTAAATCGAGCACAATTTAGTCATGGACATAAAACCGTGACTAAAACATTTTGAATTAGTCACGAACAATATGTCGTGACTAGTTCACATAATAGTTATGGCACATTCAGTCACGAAAAATTCTAAAATTTTGAAAATTGCCTTCAGTCACGAACTACTTTTTTTTTTTTTTTTTGTGGCTAGAGACTTTTAGTGTCGCACCTACTGTCACGACGTTGTTACGACATGTTTTCATAACTAAATGGCTTCTGCGATGATAAAATAGTTCTCAGTCATGAAAAATTATTGTCGCTGTAGGCCAGATTTCTTATAATGACGGGCGACTTCATGTAGCTCTTACCGGTAAACCAACAGCAATATGCTTACAAAGGACTGCCATGTATCTCATGTTCGGTTTGGCCCGTTTGGGCAGACGGATTGCATGTGTCAATCTGTCCGATTGTATATATATGGAAAATTTTAAATTTTGGACTTTGTATTTGGAATATTGTAATTTGTACGTCAGTCAAAGAAAAAAGCAGAAAGTGAAGCATAGAATTATTAAAGGAAACGTTATATTGAAGGCTATGACGAAAAACTTCGTATTTTTGTTTCACGGTCAAATTTTAGATCAATCAGAGCGTACTATATTTTAAAAAAAAAATTTTAAAAAAAGTTTAAAAATTATATACTCATTAAATTTTTTAAAATAAATTCCGATTCAAAATTATTACCAAATATAAGTAAATGATTATTATTTTTTCTCTTTCTTTTTTATTTCCATGAATATATTGCTATTTTTATTTTAATAAGAATAGTCTTTCTATAGACTAAATGTTTTGTATTAAATAAAGAAGGGAATTGTTGGAAATTTATGTAAAATGTATAAACGGAGAAAAAAAGATATTGTAAAAAGTATATATAAAAAAACGCCTTTAAAAAAAATCCATAATTTTTTTAATGTTTTTTTTCTCTCTATACCCATATATATTACCTATACTACCCCCAAATTCTTACACCTCCTTTTGAACAAAATTGATCGCGATCTTCTGGAAAAATTTGCAAAATCACAATACTATAAGCTCAAAAAAAATATTGCATGTTAAGAGAAACTATACTTATTTTATGAAAGACCCTATATTATATACTTGAAACAAATATGATTCATTATTCTCTAATTATTCTGTTTATTAATTTTCAGCCTTTTTTTGGATTATTTGGTATTATCATGAGCTTAAATAGGTTTCAGGTTCTGGGTTTCTATGCAATTGTAATGCGCTTTTTAATTCTTACTGTTGGAGATGAGCGACTTGGCTATGATTTTCTAAACAAGCTATGAATAACTAAGAAATTTAGCTTAAAATGGAACATGCACGAGGCATTCAATTTCACAAATCTTTACAACCCGGCCCAATGATTTTTGGTTGAATACAATTGAACATCATGGGTACGTTTGATATGCAGGAGTGTATTAGTATGTAGAACAAATTTAATGGCATGTATGAGCATGCCTGTACTATATTATGCAATTCTATGTTTGACAGCAAAAAATGCAAAAATTGAAGTGCATTGAAAAATAGTGGTCCCCCACTTCTTATCGCGTGTACTTTGTAAAAAATAAGTCCATGGAGACCTTGGGTCTGTACTATATTTATGTAACTTCATGTTCGACAGCAAAAAATGCAAAAATGAGGTGCATTTTAGAGTGGTGGACCTCCACCTCTTATTCCATGTTCTTTGTACAAAATAAACCTATAGAGACCTTGGTTTTAAGTTGCATCGGCTAAAACTATTGTTTTTTTTTGTTTTTGTTTTACATAATAAACCAATGGAGACCTTGGTTTTAAGTTGCATCAGCTAAATCCATTGTTTTTTTTTTTTTCTTTTGGTTCTTCTACTCTCTTTTTTCCCCTTTTTATTTATTTTACTTCAAAAAGTTTATACCCGATGGATTTTTTCTTTAAACTGTCCTTTCTATATATTATTTTATTTTCCATAGTAAGTTGGAAATTTGAATCTGATGATTTTTGTTTTTTCTAGAACATTACGTTTTCTTTTGAAAAAGTGGAAAAATGATAGCCATTACAAGAACCATTTTTTTTACATGAATTTTAAAAATATCCATATATCTATGTTGATGTGATAAATAGTAGTTGGTTCTAATTAATAGTAACTATATTTTCTAAAACTAAAAATCTAATTTAAAAAAGTAAATCTTGAATAGTAACTTATTAGTTTGTCACGTTAGAATCTACTTTCCCACATATTGCTTAAGTAATTGGTACACTCCACAACACACCAATAAGAAGATCAGTTTTTTTTTTTTGGCCAATTAACACGTCGGTATCGAAGTACTACACTTCTTTTCTAATCCGGTTTAAGTTAGGTGGCTCCACTAAGAGCTCATTTGGTACATTATATTGTATTATATTGTATTGTAATGTATTGAATTGTATTGTAATGTATTATATAATACATCTCATATGTTTGGTGCAAAATTATATTAAAATGTATATACAATATAATATTTGATATACTATAGCATTTTATTAAACTATTTTATTAAAATTTAAAAATTTTAACTTTTAACTAAAATTTTAATTTTTGAACTTTTATTAAAGCTTTTAAATTTTAATTTTTAATTTTTATAAAGCTTTTAATTTTTAATTTTTAACTTTTAATTTTATTAAAGTTTTTAATTTTTAATATTAAATTTTTTAATACTTATCATTGGTGAGTTTTAAAAATATTAAAAATAAATTAATAGTAGATATAACTTAGATTGTGGGTTTTACTTTTACTTTCTTATTTTTAAGCTTGGCTAGTAAAAATTGAAGATAAAACAATGAAAATTACAAATATAATCTAAAATGACAATATAAAAGAATATATATTTTCAATACTAACAAATTTACCATTTGCCTAGCGGAAAAAATAAAGCATAAAAAAATTACAAAAATTTGACAGTAGATATGCCCCAAGAAGAAAAAAAATAAAATAAAAATATGTATAGAAAAATCTACATGTGCAAAAAAAAATGATAAGGTGTATTATTTAATATAAAGAAATTTTGATGTATTAGTTATACATCATATCTTCACTACAAAAAAAATTGATGTTTTGTGACGGAAATCTTTGTGACGGATATGTATCCGTCACAAAACACTATTTTCTGTGTCGGAAATTTCAACTTCTGTCACAATTGTGGATTAATTTTTCATTAATTTTGACAAATATTTGGCCGTTACAAATTCAGCTGCGCGGGAACAAAATTTTGAATTTTTGTTTGCATTTAGTGACGTAAAATGACAAATGTCATCACTAATTGCCTTTCAAAAATATTAAAAATATATATAACATTTCTGTGACGATTACCATACAGTCACCATTGCTATAAACTTTAGTGGCACTGTTTGTCATCGGATCTGTTGCTAAACATATATGTTTTTTGGATATGTGTGGTGGCTGACTGCTGACATTTCATAAATTAAGTTTGACTTTGCATTTTCTTTGACCAAGAAATGACAGCGTTTTAAGCAATGGACCTTGGCTACTGTTTTTCATCTTTTTAAGCTCAAGTTTTGCAATCCCTTTTGTTCGACCACTGAAGACTATACTACAGAAATCTCAAGCACTGATGGCTTGGAGGGGAAACTGATGTGAGGCAGGCGACAGCTTTAGCAACTCTGTCATCTTCCAGCTCCGGCGTACTTTCCGCGGAGGATCACCGATCATTTCCCACAACAAGGCCAAATCGTTCGCCGTTGATCCCATCCTCTCTTCCACCTGTGAGGCCTGCGGTTTTTTTATTTTTTGCTAGTGATTTGTGCTCATTTATTTTGGGTTCTCCTGCATGAATATCTCGGTAGAAAATGAGTGCAACCCATTGGTCAATGATGTGTTTAGGGTCTAATGGTGTTGTTTCAATGGATTTTCCTCCAAAATCGAAATGTGTATTTGAGGCCCTTGTTTTCGAATGTTATGGTTGGGTTTCTATTCAGTTTATACACTGCAATATGGTATAAGAAGACAAGCAAACTGAGGATTGAATTTGCCAAAATGCAATCAGAGGCTTTGAAATATATAGGGTTTAGAGTACTCTTTTTTTTTTTTTTTTGGGACTATGTTTATATATATATATATATCTTTAATTCTTTAGATATATAGTTTTTCCACAAGAATATTGAAATAGCCTATTGCTTTTACCAAGTTGCTTGTGAGTAAGTTGCATTAATTTGAGAATGCAATTAACAGCTTCAATGATGGCCATAGATAAGGTTTTAATGCTTTCCATGTATTTGATTGATTAACACTTTGTAATGAATTTTTATTAATTTTTATTTCCTTTTTCTTTTCTTTTGATAAAGCTTAATAAAGTCACTGTCCTAATCATATTAGTGTTATGCATATCAGTTGTGTTAAGATGTATATTATACAATTCGTGTCTAAAACTAAGGCAATAAAATTTGGTTGTATCATCTTTTAACTTTAGCTTAGATTGGAAGTGAAAAACCAACTTGCTTGAAAACAATTATATAAGATTGAAGTAAATATATATGACAAGGTAAAAAAAAATTTTATTTTAAGAAATGTTTCATATTGTTGTATGATAATAAATATTGCAACCCATTTGTAAATAATTTGAACAAATTTAATTGTCCTTCATTTTTTGTTATTTGTATTTTTTGTTTTAGTTAATGATTAAATGTATGTCATATATGTCTCGCCCACTAATACTCAGTTTTCATATGATATAGTTTATTTATCTTTCCTTTCAATTTTTAATTTTTCTATCCTTTGAACCATTGTGAAATCTTCATAGAAAGCGACATGAAAAACAAGAAGTTCCAATGCCAACAATTGAGTGACATAACATCATGAAATTTGTTTTATAGGATGTCTTTAGAGGCATATATCCAGTTTAATAAATAAGCCAAATAAATGAATAAGCACTTTCGCACCAATTAGTTTGGCAACTTGAATTTAAGGAATTATACTAACTTAAAATGAATGTGGAAGTTGAATAATTAGCTACACCATATTGTTATTCATAGGATTTTCCATATGTATATATATTTCAGTTTGATATACAATGTGTGCTTGTAGAGTGATAAAAGTAGACCTTCAAGAATAAAAAGTTCTTGTAAAAATGAGTTTGCCATTTGAGATGATGAATGACTTGTGAGCCGCATGGAATGAGTTTGCAATATTTGTTATTAACTGTACTCTTACATTTATTGTTTTCATATACAGTAGTGCATGCATGTGTCAAATGTATTTATTTGCAAGTGAATATTTTTTACTCTTAATATACACATGTGACAATGCAATATATTCCATGCGCTTTTTAAGCACTCATATTAAATTGTGTTATTCAAATTCTATGCTAATAAAAATGCATTCTTACTTATTTGCAACTAGCATTTACATAAGTGAAAGAGAAGTACATATATATGGTTGCTGAATATATATGGTTTTTGAGAGTACGTATTTTAATTTGTGTTTGTCAAAGTAAAAGAAGAAACTTCATATCAAGTAGGATTTGGCACAATTTAAGTTTAGAACTATGCACCATCAAATAGAAGTTTATTTTGAATATTATTTTCTACTTTATTTTTATTAGTAAATTCTAATTGTTAGAATTGAACTTGGCTTAAACTTCTAATCCCAATTTTTCTTATTGCCTAAAAATTTTTCTAATAATGAAATTCGATCTACTTAAGTTTGTTATATTGAGTCGGGTTATCATGATGATTAGACTTGGGCTGGTTCATATACATTCTTGGTTTTGTTCTACATTTGACGAAACCCCTATGCTATTCCAACACTATAAGTTTCAATGTTCTAATGACCATTTGTTTTGTGCAACAGCTCTACGAGACCATTGTGGCTTCAAGTTTCCAAGTTAGGCTTTTATTTCCAGGTACATTATGCAAATTTTTTTAGTCTCTTTATCACCTCATTCACATGGAAAGATTCGTATTGCGTACTTACGTGTGAATGTACATTATGCTATGTGTCCATCGTTTATCTTTCAATGCTGCTGAATTTGTTTTGGTTATATGCAAACATGTTTAATGTTGACAATCGAATGCATTTGGAATTCCTTTTGCACTTGCACTTTTGTGTCTTTAATCTCGGAACTCACAGCCGTGGCTTGTTCCACTGAAGAGTGTCGTTGGCCACACAAAGTAAAGGGTCACAGTTGAGCAACTGTGATAGGAATCCGTCACAAAGTCGTGACAAAGCCGCACTATTGTCACGGTTAGTTGGCCGTCACAATTAAGTAAAAGTGACGGTTAAAGGGTCACAATTGTGCAATTGTGATGGGAATCCGTCACAAAGTCGTGACTAAGCCGCACAATTGTCACGGTTAGTTGGCCATCACATTTAAGTAACAGTGACGGTTAGCCGTCACACTACTGTCACAAATGTTGTTAGTGTGACGAAAGAGGATCCGTCACTTAATCCTTGCTGGCGGTGGCTCGCGGAAAAATTACAATGGGTTGGAATATAAGTGACGGATTTTTTCCATCACTTAAACTACATTTTTTGTGAAGATAAACAGTAATCAGTCACCAAATAGAATTTGTGTCGGAGCTATTGCGAAAGCACTGTGACAGGTTAGTTACCGTCACAATTGGTGGATTGTGTGACGAATCCGTCGCACATACTATACGTTGTGACGAATTTGCTTCCGTCACAAAACATCGATTTTTTTTGTAGTGTTCTCTTTTAGCCCACCAAGCCAGAGATTAGGTTTAAAAAAATATAAAATAATAATAAAGGAAAACGAAAGAAATACTGTCCTTGCTAAGGAATATTGCGATTTTCTGTAGTTAATTATTATTCATTTAGTAATGATAAAAAAAATGATGGATTATTATTTTTTCCCAGTCCAAAAAAGATCACAAAGTAAGAAAGACCAAAAACTAAAAAAGTTTATTTATTCATTGGAATCCCTAACGGTCATTTTTATCCTAATCTAACAATCTATACTCCTTGTGTGCAACTCTATCAACATCTTCACATCGTCGTCAAAAAGGATCTGTGAGGATCTGGAATCCATGGCAAAATGTTTTTGGTGGAGAGTGAAGGCAGGCAAGAGACATTTCTTTGCAACAAAAGTGTAGACTGAACTATGCACCTCCAAAGAGCATTGGGGACTTGGTTTCAAAAGTTACTATGATATATCAATATTGTTCTTTTATCTAATTGGGAAGGAAGCTTGCCAAGGAGGAAGATGGTCTCTAGATTAACTTGTTGAAATCTAGATACCTGAAAGGAAAATCTTTTTTCAGCTGTGTCCTCATGCAGAGAGACTCGTATCTTTGGAAAAGCATTTTGAGTACAAAAGAAGTTATTAAACATGGTTCTTGCTATAGCTGACGGGTGGGATATTAATATGTGGAACGAGACTAAGCATCCCCGGGGAGGGTGTTAAGGATCTTTTAATGTGTAGATCGGTGCAAAGAATGGAAGCTTTTCAGTCAAGAGCTGCTTCAATTTTCTTTAGGAATCAAAGGTGTTGGAGGAGTTGCTCAGACTCGGTCCATCCCTCCTAGGACAATAAACTCTTCATGATTCTGTCTACTCATTATTTTTTTTGTTTTTGTTATTTGGGAATGAGAAACGCTACCATCTTTGAAGGTGTGCTCCCACTAGCCCGTGTGGAGAAGATGTTTGAATCTTTAGTTGAAGATTTCAGTTATGTTTTGGTGTCGGATCAGGAGGTGCAATGGCCTCAGCATAATACTTTTGTTTGGACTATGCCCTGTTGGGGGTCTATTTTGATCACAGTGGATGCAGCGGTTAATGCTCGTGGATGTGCATTGGCATTCTTGCAAGGTCCAATATAGGTACGATTCTCTTTGTTGCTTCCAAGGATTGGGGCTTTTTCTTTGCGGAACTGGCTGAATTAGAAGCTATTAAGTGGGCTTTTGCTTTTGCTAAGGACAGTAGGTGGAATTAAGAAGTGATTCAGATAGTCTAGGAAACAGACCCCGTATTTGGGAGTCTAGAATTGGCATTTTGAGCTTAAAAAGGAGCTAAGCTGACTTTCAAAATTGGTGTTTGTCTTGGATTCCAAGATCTTTTAATAATTGTGCTAATATTCTTGCTAAACTTGCTCTTAATTCAAACCTTTATTGTTCTATTCCCTCTCCATTGGAAGAGAGTTTATGTATTTCCTTTTTTAATGATGTTTGTACTGAAAGACGTATTTTCTTTTTTCTGGTGTAATTCCTCTTTTCTGGTGTAATTCCTCCACTTTTATGAGCATTTTTTGTGCTTAATGCAAGTAACTTATTACCAAAAAACACTTATCATATCGTTATCACTTTTAGTTAGGCTTTTTCAATTTTGTTGTTTAACACATATCTTGCAATCCTAATAATTATTTTAAACACTATACTAGTCACCTGTGCTTTTAGTATTCTTAAAATTGTCATAAACTTTTTAACTCTACTTTTCAGAGTTTTGGTTGTTAGACCTTGTTGGCTTGGCAAACAATTTTCACCATTTCATATTTACTAAATGCTTCCTTCAATATTTTCCCAACACCTCTATACAGCAGAAGAAGGCCAAGTTTTCTATAAATAAATTAAATTAGAATCGTTGAGTTACATTCCATTGTCGTCCAGCGGTTAGGATATCTGGCTTTCACCCAGGAGACCCGGGTTCGATTCCCGGCAATGGAATTTATTTTTGTCTTTTCTGTATATGCCCACAATTTTCATTAATAACAAATTTTAATGTTGCTTCAATTGACTTTCCTTTTCTGATTACCCAAAAAAAATTTTGACTTTCCTTTTCCAAATAAAAAAAAAAAGAAAAAGAATTGGGCTTGACTACCTTTTTTGGTAATCCAATTGGGCTTGGAAGTGTTCCATCAAGAATAGCCGGACTGGTTCTTCTCGGGGGATTCATAATTAATTCTCAATCTGATGGAAATTATGTATAATTTACAATTTTAAACAGCCCCAACTTCTCCGACGTAATTTTTGACTTCCTCTGCCACAACCCTTTCTCTTTTTTTTTTTTTCTTTTTTGGCTGAGACTTCCATGACAATCTTAAACCATTTACCCAAATTATAATAGTTTAAAAAAAAAATTATGATGAATAAGTGGATGTTGGAGGTTGGAGGATGCTAGTTCGTGAGCAAATGGAGATCCGTGAGCAAAATAATGGTTGTTCTTCTTTGATAAAAAAGAAGGTTGCTCTTCATGGCTTTAAAAAATGGCAGTTGTTGCTTCATTTTCCAGGTCTTCACTTAGAGTTTGGGCTTTCTTCGCTCTCCTTTTTGGCCTAGGCGAAAATATTGAATTATTAAAATGATCAGGAAACAACCAATTTTAAATCAGAAGCAAAGAAAAAAAAAATGTGATGCTTAAATAGAACCATTCCATCAATAATCGGAATTGAATTATTAAAATGGGAAGGAAACCATCTGCCTATCACTAGCAGCCTATAATACTGATAAATCAACAACCAATATGAGTTTTACCAAATCAAGAACTATGTCAAATACTTCAGGGCATGCATATCTTGCCAAAAACCCAAGAAAATTGAACATTTGTTTGCGCTTGATAGTTGGCACTGTTAAAATTAACCCAAAGAAAATTGAACCATTGGGTTCTCGGGAGAAGAGGAATAGTTGCAGAGGGTAGTGTGTGTGGTTGGGGAATGAGGGGTAATGTTTCCAATTTGCCTTTTGAAATGTAAGAGAGAAATGGATTCATGTGCGTTTCACTTGCTATTTAACAACATAATATAACCCATGTTAACATTGCAATACCATTCATAAAGGTTAGTCAGCAGACAAATTGTGAAAAGTGTAAAAAATTAAGAGAAAAAGTTGCAAAAAATCCTAAAAAAAAAAATTATGATCATTTATCTTCTGGGAAGTCCATGTGGGTTGTAATATATATATTATTCTTTTTGTGTGTGAATAATAAATAAAAAATTATTAATTTTTTATGAATAATAATAGTAATTTCCCTTATAGGTTTTAATTATTTTTTCATCGAGGAGAAGAATAAAAGAAACTCATATAGATTCTTCCTTTTGGGTTGCAATTTTTTTCCCTATGCATTTTGAGTTTTTTGGGAGGGTTTTTTTATATATAAATGAGTAGAAGCAGAGGTGGGTTGAGTGATATTTTTTTCGGTTGCATTTTTTTAATTGTTATTTTTAAATATTGTAACGGATTATGAGAAAATTGTGAAATGGATAGCGAAGGCTTTTGTTTTATGATAATGGTTGGAAAGTTGAAAAATGAAAAGTAATTTTTTATTTAATTTTTTTTTTTGGAAAAAAGGGAAGCTGTGCTCCATTTTTTTTTCTTCATCTTTGACAACAATTGAAATTTCTTAGTAGGACCTTTTTTTAAATTTTTATTTATTTATCTTTTTTGTACTATTTAAAAAAATGTTTAGTATTTTTTTTATAAAACTTGTAATTTATTTCACAAAGATAAATCGATAGATATTTAAAAAAAATATAGTTACTCAAATTTATTATTTTAAAATATTTATATGTAATCATAAAAAACGAATAATATATATAAAATTTGTGATAAATATTTTTATCGAAAAGTGATAAAATTATTTGTTTGTATCTATAAACTAAAATATTTAAATTAGTATGCATACCAATACTTATTAAAAAAAAAAACGTAAAAAAAATGAATGTTTATATTCTAAAAGTATTTAAATCATTCTAATATGCCAGAGATGAAAAATAGAAAATAACTTTTTTGTACCTGTAATCATTATTGGAATCTTTTACAAACATAGCTCTAATAGATTTTTATTTATTTTTTTGGTAAAAAAGAAATGTCATATATATATATATATATATATATATATATATATATATATNAAAAGCCTCAGGATTACAGAACCCCTTCTATAGGGAGGTTCATAGAGAGAACAAACACCAAATCAAAAGGAAAATTCTCCCTAGATGAGGCAACAAAATTAAAACAAATATTTTTTGCAAAAAGAAGTCTTAGCAACTAAATCAGCAGCCATGTTGGAGGACCTATCATTCCAAAAAAACCTCCAGTTGAATCTCTGTCTTTTAGCCTTAATTTGCATAATCCCTGGTCTTAAAAGCCAATCTTCTGAATCCTTATCATATTTAATTTCCTTGATAACCGTGGCAGCATCCGAGGACCACAGAACATCACTCCACTCCATTCCTGCAACAATCTCAGCAGCCCAAACTAAAGCCTCTAGCTCCGCAACTTTAGCTGACGAGCACTCCGAGGTCTTGGAACAAAGTTGCGCCACAATTCCTTCTGCATCTCTGACCACCAATTCGAGCCCAGCTTTCCTTTCCGGGAAAAAGGCATCTGTGTTCACCTTGAGCCATCCCTGCGGAGGAAGGATCCAATTCTCCTTAATCTTCAAATGTTGACTCTTCGGCTCCCCATGAAGGATAAAAGTGAAATCCTCAACTATTTGATTCAACATGAACCTCTTCTTCTCCGGCTCCACTTTTCCAAAGAACCAGTGCATATTTCGAAACTGCCAGCATAGATATAAAAAAAAGCACAAGAACACTGAGGTTGAGTTCTCATCCAACTCTCCCAACAACTGGAACCTTCTCGGGTTTAAACAGCATTACACTATCTCAAAAACGGAGTTGACTCTCCAATTCTCTAGTAAAAATCCCTAGTTGGACCCGAATGCAAGGGATCTAGCTCCCGGGCATTCCTTGAAAACATGAAACAAGGTTTCCTCTTCCGCTCCACAGACGGCACAGCTAGCATATCCTACTCCAGTTCTCCTGACTATCTCCTCTCTAGTAGGGAGAACATCTCTAAGCACTCTCCATAGAAACATCTTTAATCTGTCATGTATATTAAGTTTCCAGATTTTACTCCACACTTCTGCAACCTCCCTCTGAGGATCAACTGAATTGGTCTCATAGCAGCTTCCAACCGAGAAGCTCCTTTGATTTAACCCCTTCCACATTAATTTATCATTGCATTCAAAATTTGGCCATCTCAGCTCCAAAATGCATTTAGCAGTTTCCTCAGTAAATATATTCCTGACCAAGTCTTCATCCCATCCCGAACCTGAATCATTCTTCAGCTCTGCCACTTTGCTCACTCTTAGCCGAGCTCCCTCATGGACAGGTTTAGGAATTTTCCCATCCAAAGCTGGGATCCAAAGGTCACTCCAAACATTTATATTGCTACCATCTCCCAGTTGAAAACATGCTCCCTTCAGTATCCATTTTCTAGCACTCATCACCCCTCTCCACACAAAAGAAGATCCGGGTTTCAAACTATGTTGAAAGTACGAATGCCTTTTAAGATATTTAGCCCTCAGAATCCGGGACTAGAAGGCATCCGATTCTGAGGCTATCCTCTCAGCCATTTTAGCTAGCAACGACATATTAATGTCCTCAAAACGGCGAAAGCCTAGCCCTCCTAACCTTTTTGATTTGCATATCTTGTCCCAAGCTTTGAAAGCCATATATCTATCATTCTCCAGACTACACCCCACTAGAATTTTTTAACCAATTTGTCCATATCTCTACAGACCGAGCTAGGGACTTTGAAAGTGGCCATTGTGTAAGTCGGGATGGATTGAATCACGGACTTAATAAGAACCGCTTTTCCTGTCTTCGACAATAGGTTCCTATCCCATCCCTCAAGCTGCTTGTGAATTCTCTCCTTAAGCCGGCCAAACTCTTTGCTTTTGTTTCTTCCCAAGACAAGAGAATTGCCCAAGTAAATAAAGGAACCTCCCATATTCTTAAAACCCGTGATATCTAGGATCTCCTTCCTATTCCTTCTTCCAGTGCTAGAAGAGAAGTAAATATTTGATTTATCTCCATTAGCCTCTTGCCTCGACCACTGGCAATAGATGTCGAAGCATCTCTTGAAAGTTTCAGCTTCCTTCTTATCAGCCCTGGCCATCACCAGAATGTCATCTGCATATAACAAATGGGAAACTGGAGGGGGGGGGGGCATTCCTATCAACTTTAATGCCATGCATGCTGCTCTCTAGTTCCTCATTTCCCAATAATCTTGTTAATACCTCCGAGCCAAGAATAAACAACAATGGGGAGACCGGGTCGCCTTGACTAAGCCCATGGTTTGGCTGAAAGTTCTCAGAAACATTTCCGTTCAAGAGCAAGCTAAAACTAACTGAGTTCATATAGCTGTGAATTAGTTGCTGAAAATGCTCACTAAACCCCCTCACCTTGAGAACTTTGATAATAAATGACCATTCCATCCGGTCATAGGCTTTTTTTCATGTCAATCTTCATAACCATCAGACCTACTCTTCCCTTGTGTCATTTCCTGAGCAATAACAGTATTCTCGACGATCCATCATCCTTTCACAAAAGCTCATTGGTTAGGGGAGATGAGTCAATCAATGACACCACTCAGCCGATTAGCCACTATTTTAGCCACCAGTTTGTACGCAAAGTTGCACAGGCTGATCAGACGGAAGTGATTAAAATTGCAAGCTTTGTCCGTCTTGGGAATCAGAACAATGAAAGTTTTGTTGATCAAATCTGGCATCCTCCCACACCTAAAACATTCTGTCACATAGTTCACGAGTTTCTCTTTCATAGTATCCTAGTAGCTTCTATAAAAAATTTCAGAAATCCATCCGGCCCCGGGCTCTTCAGAGGGTGAAGACTCCACACACATTCCTTAACCTCTTCCTCTGAAGGAATCCTTGTCAAGCTGTAATTTTCCTCCTCCATGATCTTCTCCCATAAAAGATTATCAATCTCGGGACCAATTCTCGAGTGGCTAGAGGTGAAAAGATCTTCAAACTTGTAATTAAAATATCTGGATACCTCAGCTTCCCCGTAACTCCACTCATCTCTATTCTTGATACAATTTATTATATTTTTCCAGCGTTGAATAACTGTACTAAGGTGAAAGAATTTTGAGTTCTGATCCCCCTTTTTCAACCATAATTCGCGAGACTTTTGTCTATTGATGGATTCTAGCATGTTTCTCTGAGTTCTCAGCTCTTCAAGAACCTGAATTTGCCTTCCCCGATCCTCATCTCTCCCTTGAAGAATTTCTAACTCCCTCTCTAGGTCCTTAATTCTCCCATGAGCAAAGCCAAAAACCTCCATGTTCCATTTCTGAAAAGCTCGATAGGTGTCTCTCAAACTTCTATTACGTCTATGATTGTGCATTCCCCTTTTAGAGTCAGCATTCCAAGCTTCATTCACAAGATTAACGCTTGTGCTCTCCTTAGTCCATGCTTCGAAAAATCTGAAAGGGCGAGATCTTCTATTCGTATTCCTCACAGTAATGATAAGGATTGGACAATGATTCGATTCTTCCTTTCTCAAATGCCAAACAGCCGCTTCAGGGTTTTGCTCCATCCACAAGCTATTAGCCACTCCTCTGTCCAACCGTTCCCTGATCATGGTCGATCCTTCCTGATTGTTGACCCAAGTAAACCAGTTCCCATTAAACCCCAAGTCTATGCCTCATGCGCTCTACATAAATTCTAGTAAAAAAAGCTTTTTTCTCCATATACCATCCCCCCAATCTTCTCGTATTCAGAAGTTATCTCATTTAGATCACCAACTATGAGCCAAGAGCCGAAAAGGCCCTCCACAACACCCTGAAGGTTATCCCAAAAAAGCTTTTTCTCTGCTTCATAGGGGGTTCTGTGACTGGCTAAAAGGTTCCCTATTGTCATCCCTTTATAATCCATCACATAACAATGAATTACTCTCTCTGTAGTCATGCACAACTCAATATTAACATTTTCGTTCCACATGATCATCATACCTCCTGCTCTACCTACTGAGTCTACCACAATCATATTGCAGAAACCCAATTTACCACTGATATGCTCCATCCTTTTTCTGCCACATTTAGTTTCAAAAAGACATAAGCAGTTGGGGTTATGCTCTTTCACCAATCCTGCCAAGAAGTTTACTATATCCATATTTCCGATGCCTCTGCAGTTCCAGGATATTATCGTAAGGTCTGCATGGGGGGCATGAACAGGCCCGCCTCCTCAGCCTATGGAAAATTCAAATGCCTCCTTGAAGAGGAAGCTCTGTCCTGATTATTCACCCCCTGATTCCTGATACGGTTGGAGCTAATTCTCTGAGCTGTTTTCTAGCCTCTTTTTTCCATGACCTTGCATTGCCCTAGATATTCTCTCATGCTCTCCCATTATTCCTTTTTGTAAACCTCCCCAGTGTCTCCTTCACAGAAATATCCAAATGAGAAAGGATTTCTATTTATGATTCAATCCCCACTTGAGGTTCTGCATGGTTCATGCAAAGCTCTCCCTTACCAATAGTTGATCTCACCGGAAAGTCTTCAGCAATGGGCTCAGCAGGTTCATGTTCTGTTATCTGAATTGAAAGCTCAACATGTCCTTGTCCGATTGCTACCCATTTTGGGCCCGGGTCAAGATCCTGGAGAGCCTTTCTCTTCCTGCACAGGTCCACCAAAGACTCCTCTTGGATAGCTTCATGGGCTTTTGAAAAAGTATTTATACTAAGCCCTATATATGATAAAAGATCTGGGTCAAGCCCATCCATCTCTCTCCTATCCCTTCCTCTTTCGGCCCCATACTCCATCAACATTCTAGAAGCCCAGCCCGCTAGTTGCTTTAGGTCGACATCTGTTCCTCTAAGCCGATCCATCACTTCCATTTGAAGATTGTCAGTTTTCCCTACCTCCTGTAATTTCAGAGTGAGGTCTAGTGCGGCCAGAGGCGGGCACATCCTCCTAGTGTTGCTATACTCAGCTTTTTCCGTCCTTTGCCTGACTCCCGTGCACCTACCTTGCTCATCCCCATGCAAGATTTGTTTATCCCTCGTGATTTGTGCCAACTCTGAGGATAGTAGAATATGAGCTAAAAAGTTCAATTCACCATAGAAAACTGGTGTTAATTAGCTTTAATAGATTTTTGCATGTAAAGATGATTGAATTTCTCATTTGAAAATATATTTTCTCTAAATTTATGAGTACCATGTATATTTGGTTAAATTAGCACAGTTAGAATTTTTTTTTCATCTATCTATCGTTAATTTTGGCCACGTGCAACTCACATGTCAGGAAAATTTTAGGCATTTTGAAAAATTCTTTCCCTTTCTTTTTCAGCGTTGTCCCTAGATATTTCTGAAACACAATTTTTCACTAATAATCAATAGAAACCCATGTGTAATTCAGCCGAATTCATCAATCCAAACCTCCAATCTCTCAACATTTTGATGTCGACCTACAAATCAATTCATGTTCTTTATCAGCATAAAAAACCTTGAAAACCCAAGGGTATTAATATCAAAGTACATGCCAGGAGAGAAAAAATTTTGGATGGATGAAATCTATCACTAAGTAAATATGATATTTACATTTTCTGAGTACGTTGTAATCGAGCAAAAGTGATAATTTCAATAACACCTCTTTTGCTTTCTTATAAGATATCTCTAGTCTAAAAATATTTTAAAAATAAATTTTATATATATATCAATTGTATAATTTTATTTCAGTCTTAAATTTTTTTGACAATTCGGAAATATCTATAAAAAATCAATAACTATCAAAAATTATTTTCTTTTATGCAATGAAAAAAAAGACTAAAATACATTTTAAATAAAATTTGAATATTTTTTTATTTCTTCTTCTCTCATTCTCTCTTTTTCTTTTTTCTTCTCTCACTTTTTCTCTTTCTCTCCCTTCATTTTTCACTCTCTCTTAAATAATTTTTTATTTCTCTCTCCCTTCTCATTTATTTTTTTATTCTCTTTTCATTTTCTTCTGCTGATCGAATTTTTTTTTTCNGAAGAGCAAAGCTGGAAATTACTATATGTTCTATGCAATATGTATTGAATTAGTCATGAGCTAGAGCTACAAATTGATGTTTTGTTTGATCCCAGTGCCTAATGATTTCTAACTCATGTACTAATCTTTGCAAACCAATGAAATAAACTAACGAATAACTAGAACCAAACATAACATTTTTATCAAAATATCAATTTCACTTCATATTTAAACATTTGATATGTGTAAAAAACATACTTCTGGAGCATTCTCCCATGGATCGTCACCCATGGCCTTCAGATTTTGGGGCTCTTCACCCAAGGACTGTGACCAGCCCTTCATTTTTTGCCCTTTCATAACTATTAAATCTCTAGGTAAATTTAGATCATCAATTTTACGACAACGGTTTTAATCATTCCAAGAGCTAAGGTGAAAATGTTATTATCTACTCTTATTTCAGAATCACATGGTTATGATGTTTTCATTTGATTAAACGTTACTGAAACAAAGCGAGAATAAGTCATTGTGTTACATGAAGCTTGATAGGCATAAAATAGTACTGATTTTATGCCATATTTTATGTTTGATGATTCCCAGTTTTGAATTAATTGTTACTGAAAAAAATAATGATTTGTTGGATTTTTCTATTTTTTAAAAAGAAGAGCAAAGCTGGAAATTACTATATTTTTTAGGCAATATGTATTGAATTAGTCATGATCTAGAGCTACAAATAGATGTTTTGTTTGATCCCAGTTGCTAATGATTTATAACTCATGTACTAATCTTGTAAATTTTCAGTGCAATTGGATCATCCAATTAGTGTCAAGTTTACTTTGTAGTTTGGACATTTTCAGCAGTTTGACATACTTATACTCCTATAGCTAATTTGATATTTTAGTACCTTACCGATGTCGGAATTGTGTCGTCAAGATATTCTTGTAAATATAAGACATAGACTGACAGGACCCGCCCCGGAAATCCCTCTGGATTTCCCGGAGA